>JBBGZY010001202.1:6892500-7115081 GCA_037952925.1 Lithobates clamitans | reverse complement strand
CGTTTAGACCTGGGAGCAATGTATTGGTACTGTGTGTGTTTTTATGCTGAAATGCTACATAGAGATCCTTATAACAGTGAACAGTCATATTAGACAACAATGTAATACAGAGGGGAATTTTGTTCAGTCGTCTACATGTGTCGCCGTGTATGATCGTCCTCCCTTTTTAGATCAAGGCTTCCACATAGCTTGGGGAAGATCTTCAGTCTGTTACCATCTGTATGTTATATTAGACACATCGGTAACTTTATTGATCTTGTACACCGTTACACAGAAGTTTGTATTGTCATTTTCATACACCCTAAAGGCTGATTGGACAGTAATTATATGCACTTATGTTTTTATTATTCCTTATACCCGTCATCCCATGGGACTGTACAACATAGACGAATGATGCAAACAAGGTTGAGTAATACGGATGGAGCATTTTCTGTACATACAGATGTATATAGAGAATCTCCCGAGCACTACGGACATATTCAGTGTTTATAGCAAGCCTTGCAAATACATTTCTGGAGCACGTTGTCCAGTATTTACTGTCCATTGACATAAACCCAGGAGCAATTTGATACTTCAATGTGACCGCTATGAAGGGGGACATGATACAGCGGAGATCTGTAAGCCTAGTTAAAGCAATCTCATAAAGCGTCATACCTGTATGAGAATTCTCAGAGGAAAGCTGCCCTGTTCTGACTCTTGGGATGCCAACGTGGTTCAGGACAATGGTGTCACTCATAGTGTAATATAATAGGCTCAGCTTCACTGCCTGGGAATTTAGTACGTGGCTTAGGAGTCACAGGGTGGCGGCTTACAGCTGTGGCCAGGGCTGCTATTAGAAATCACGGGGCCCCATACAGCCTATATGACTCGCTCGCCATCCTGAAGTGATCCCCCATATCCTGCAGTGCCTGGTAGGAGGGAGAGGAGAAGCAGACGTCAGTGCTGCTGGAAGGGCACACAGGTGGGCAGGAGGGGTGATCAGTGTGGTGGGGGGCATTTACAAGAACTGATCCCCTGTAGTAGGAGGTGACGCTGACTTTCAGCTGCTGGAGGGAGAGCTATACAGAGGATTGGTTCCAATAATGCAACCCCCCCCCCCGCCGCACCGGTCACCCCCTCCTGTCCATGATCCGATTCCTCCTTCCTCTTGCTGCCTGGACCCTCCCTACTGAACTGATGGGACCTGAGCACCGTACAGAAGTACCGTTGGAACCCCCTTATCAGAGACCCTGACTGTGGCTTCTCACACAAGCATTTTCTTTAAAGGGAGCTGTAGGGGAACTTTATATAATGTGTACAGTCTGAGCAAATGTCATTTTCTACTAATAATTAGAAGTGCACCGAATGGATATTTTGCACCAAAACCAAAAAATGCAGGGATGCACTTTGCCGGAAACCGAAAATGACAGTTGTTAAAAAAATATATATATATAATTGTATTGTATTATATTCGTCTTTTTACATAGTAGCATGAATGTGAATTTATTGTCGAACGTTATCTGCACCTTTTTAGCTCAAGAAAAATGCAGCCTTTTAAATTCTATGTATATCTTCACACTGGTCTGTTGCACTTTCTTGTGGTGTTAAAATTCCTGCTTGCTGCATTTTTGGTCAGTTAAAAAAAAAAAATGCACCTCCTCATTGAATTGCATTGAAAACGCAGCAAGAGCGCATCAATAACGAAACCAAACCAAACTTTTTTTGATGTGGTTTTTGAGTCACATGACCTATGAAAAACACACCATGATATGTTTCGGTGCATCTCTACTAATAATCTACCCCCATAACATGAAGGGCCCATTTGCATTTGTGCAGTATGTTAATGCATGCTTGCTAATACACATTCTGTCACTTGTTAACATGCGTTGAAATGAATGGGTTTCTGAGGCACAAAAACATCCCAATTATTAGACGTGTCAATGTTTGCGGCAACACCCCGCAATTGACTATGGCGCACTGCTATGTGTTCCGATGCATATGTGTTGTATTGGTACATTGGGATGCTTTTCAGAATGAATGGCACCACAAGGTATCAGTGCTTTGTACCATGTTGCTGCAACTTTTAGATGTAAACCAGCCCCTAGAATGTTTCAGTTCTGTATCATAACTACAATGCAGTTTATTATCATTTTTAGGTTTTGTGTTAGGTGGTATGTCCAAATTACCACTTGTTGGTATTTCAGAACATGGCATGGTGTACTAAGGACGTGACACATGATTGTCCCTAAAAACCATGGTGCCTAAGGTAAAAAATAAAGCAGTCCATGCAGTATTTTAAAGCCCAGCTTCAGGAATGATATAAAAATGACCCTTACAGTTGGCTCACTCGCTACAAGCGTTAAATGCTTGTTAGGTCTCCAAACTTTTTATAAACAAAGGGGCAATTTTTTGTCCTTTAGACTTTAGGGGGGGCAGACTGTGGCCAGCAGGCCAATGTCACATTTGGTATCGGGGAGAGGAAGTGTCCCATTATTGGGAGAAATGGTTCCCCATCGTTGGTGTCAACTGGCAGAATAGTGTCTCGTATCAGTGGGAGGTATGGTGCTCCAAGGGCCGGATAGAGGCAAGCAAGGGGCCACAGTTTGGAGACCACTGGTCTAGGGGTTGAGGAATAAGGTGTAATAGCCATCTTATTCCTTGCTTTAGCACTCTCCTCCACATCCTGGGCTCTAGACAGTCCCTTGCCATTCTTCCATACAATGCGAGGCTGTTGGTCTGGCGTTGTACTCGATGACCTCAGCATCTGAGTGGGTCGCCTTGGTGAAAAGGTTTCAGGATATCGGTCACACAGATGGAGGAAGCCTATGAGAGCGAGGAATAAGGGAAGTATTGCACCTTATTCGTCTACCCTTAACAAGCATTTAACACTTGTAGTGTGGGGGGGTGCCACTAAGAGGGTCATTTTTGTGTAATTCCCTTTAAGTGGACTTTTTATGTGCCAGGGATACCTATCAGTGCACTGGAAGTGTAACGGATACTGCCCGTCAACATTACTGCACAGTATCTGTTCCTTCATTGCTGTAACATGCTGAATCTTGCTGATCATTTGTTTGAGCAAAGTTGTTTTGGTACTGTTGGTAAAGGGCCCCCAAAATTTGAAAGCTGCTTATTTCTGCTTTGATGTTCCAGGGCTAGGCTGCCTTGCTGCAAGTAGAATCAAAACAGCTCTGAGTGTGATAATATCTCCAGTACTCCCCCTCCCGGGGATGTGCGTCACATAGACCACACTTGTCAATCACGGGGGGGGGGGGTATGCTGGATCTTATTTATTTTAGGTATTTATAGAGCACCGAACATATTTATGCAGCATTTTACATATTGTACATTCATATCAGCCCCCCGCCCTCAAGGAGCTTACAATCGAAGGTCCCTACTTCCCATTCATACATTCACCTACTAGGGACAATTTAGACAGGAGCCAGTTAATCCACTAGCATGTCTTTGGAGTGTGGGAGGAAACCGGACTACCCAGAGGAAACCCACCCAGGCACAGGGAGAATAATACAAACTCTGTTCAGCTATTATCCTGGAATTTGAACTGAGGACCTCAGTGCTGCAAGGCAGAAGTGCTAACCACCGAACCACCGTGCCCATACAGTATTTTTCAAGAATCAAAGATTTTTCTTTAATGTGATTTTGATATTCATCTATTTTCAACTCCCACTACTTCCTCTGTAATGGAAGCTGCCTGTAACTCCGTTCTATTTACCTGTCAGCAGCTCTGAGTTTCCTTTGTTTCCGCTCCAACTTACACATCTGGTGCTAAGCTGTGGGGCGGGATGTGTGCAGGCAGTGGTACTGATTGGTTGCATCTGTTTTAGCATCCAGTTTGTAGCATTGCTTGCATTTTCATCCTGCTCTGTTTAATGGTGGCCGGCTGTTTAGTTTACAGAGGGGAGAGGGTCAAAGTGTCATTAAAAACCTAAACTGGAAAAAAATCTTATCCAATGCCAGCTTCTGATGTCTTCTGTTTTTACCTTGTAATAGTCAATCTAGAAATATACATTTTATAAATTCATCTGATCCAACTTCCATCAAAAAGGTGACTGTTTTGGTCTCCATGATCCAATTTCTACTACGAGGGTGGCTGTATTCGGTCTCCATGGTCCCACTGCATGTGGGAGTATAACCACCACCTTCTAATCCAACTTCCATTATGAAGGTGGCAACGTTTTGGTCTTCATGTTCCCATTGTATGAAGGAGTGTAGCCACCTTCTGATCCAACTCCTACTATGAGGGTGGCTTTGCTTGGTCTCCATGTTCTTACTGTATGTGGAAATGTTGCCAGCCTCTGATCCAACTTCTATTCTGAGGGTGGCTACGTTTGGTCTCCAGAGTCCCAGTGTACATGGGAGTGTAGCCACCCTTTGATCTAATATGTGTTATCAGAGAGGCTATGTTCAGTCTTCATGTTCAGTATCCACCCTCCTCGATCTGCTCCTGAGATGGATGATGTTAGTACATGCCATACAGCACTGACGCACTAAAGCTGCGAAAACCTCCCATTCACAAAATTACCACCTATGGGCTTCTGGACTGACAGCGGGACCAAGAAAAGCGAACGTTTTGACTTACGTTTTGTGATGGTACTTGGTGGCAGACGCTTGTGGGAGGTACCGGCATCAACTGAGACGTAAATAGATTTGAGTTGGCAGGCGCCATGATTTCTGCGATTTGTGGTGTGAGGAGAGCAGTATGTGTGACCGCAATATACTGTATGTACACAGCTCACAACTAAAGAAGCAGAAGTTCAGGTGAAGTGAATCGTGTATGAGAACACAATAGTAGAAAAATATAAACTTTGTTTGATTCCACTAAGGAGGCGTGGTTTAGGAAATTATGCTGAATTTGAATGTTATTTTATTTTTACAAGGATCATTTAGTGACACTTAACTGTCAAAAAAAAAGTTGGATCTGAGTTTGTTGGGGTTTTTTTTTTTTTTTTGTGATTTATATGCTGTTAAAAGTAATACCCCAGGCTAATGCACTAGGTAGTTATTGACTTAATCTGTTCTGTTGTATGTTTTTTCACATCATGAATTGTGCACCCTACCAAGGAAAGAGGACTGTTTTGTTTGTATAGTTTATTTTTGCATGTATGATTTCCTAAGTAGATTGTGTCCTGTAATACACTCCAGTGCTTTAAATATTCTGCAATGACGCAGTCAAATAAGTGTGGTGCTTTGCAGTGGTGTTAATCTTTGAATATAAACTACAGCAATGTACAGAGTGAAGAAAAGGTTTATGTAAGTTGTTTTTTTTTTTTTTTGTTTTTTGTTTTTTTTATGTGTCTCCAGCCTATTTAAAAGCAGACCTCCATACACAAAAATGTAATCATTAATGCAACACATAGGGGTAGATTTACTAAGGCTGGTGCAGCTGTGCATGACAGCCAATCGGCATCTAACCTCAGCTTGTTCAATTAAGCTTTGGCAATAGAACCTGGAAGCTGATTGGTTTCTATGCAGAAGTGAGCCTGATTTTGCACTCTCCAGCTTTAGTAAATAAACCCCATAGTATGGGTGGGCTAAGAATAGACAGATTCTTAGGTTAAAAACTCATAAGAACCAGTCGGTTCACATTGGTGCGATGCCAGACATTGCATGTGATTCGCACCCGCATTGCTGTGCAGATGTTTATGTGATGCAAATTCATCCATACAGATTGGCTGAATTCGCATCGCATTCGAACCAAACTTGTGCAGGACCCTTTTATTTTATTTTTTTTATCTTTTGTCAAATCGGATCATGTGGTTGTTCACATCCATGCGATTTAATCCCTGTCTGAACTGACAGTTTGCACTGCGATCCGATCTGGGGGTGTCATTAACTTTCTATTAACACCTGCAGCGGTTCGCATAGGGCAGTGTGGACTGCCGGTGATTCAGGTGCGATGCGGGAACCCACACTGGATTCGCAGGATTTCCGCATCTCACCAGTGTGAACTGAGCCTCAGAAATCCGTTTGTGTGTCTTTATTTCCTGATGGTGCAAAAGGTTCATTCATGATTGGATGATAGTGGTCACCATACCGACCCCCATTCTAGGTAGTAGCATTATCTATGACCGGTCAAATAGATCCTAACGGCTTCTCTAAATTGGACCTTGCATGAAAATACAAGGTACACTTTCCTAAAGCCCCCCCCCACCTCCTAAATAAATAAAATACCTAGCCAAAACTTTGTTAAAAAAAAATCTTACCTTGGTTGTGGTTGCTATCCATTTCCCGGAGTTCACAAGGCTTTATTTTAGCAGCTTTGACTTGTTTTTATTCAGGGAGTGGAGGAACGCCAGTAAAGCGGACCTTTGTGTTTTTATAAAAGGTCCACTTTAACATTTTTGGAGCTTGTGTTTGCAACAGAAAATTCTGACTTCAGCTACGATTTGAAAAGAATGTGGCTTTGCATTGACTTATATTATATTCCCTCAAATCCAAATAAGTCTCTTCTAACAAAAAACAGGCTATATGGAAAATCAAACAGATGCAATCTCCACATTCCAGAGCGAAGAGGAGGGGGTGTTGTGCCCTACCCATCACTGTGACCGAAATAAATACCACCCCTTCCCTTCTTCTTTTTTCTTTTTTTTTAACAAACCGTCTGGAAGCAATTGAGTGAAAATGGAATTGCTGAGTAAAAACATCTGCTCTTGTAGTTTCTCATGCTTGAAGTTGGTGTCTATCATGTTCCAGACATGGGCAGGTTTGTTGTGATCCATTGACGTGGCCTGGAGGGTGAAAGTTTTGGCCACTCTTATTTACTATTGTAAAGAAAAAGAGTTGCCCAAAATAGTTTTGGCTAGATTCAGATGGCCACACTCCGGCTAATTTTAAAGGGTTTGTAGTTTTGCTGAACTTGTTTGTTTTAGGTGAGGACATTTGGCACAGGTTCTCAACTGATGCATCCAAGGGGGACGCGTGGCAATCCAAGCTCAGTGGGCTGTGTAGGCCATGAGCATTTGGCCAGCAGCCCCTCGCTGCCCCTCCACAATCGTCATACCAGCCCAAGTGGTAAAACACATGTTCCCTGGTGTACATTGTGTTTGGGCAGTAAGGAGAGTCGTCCTCTTCCCCTTTTTTATTAAAAAAAAAAAAAGTGTCACAAAATGCCACTTAATTGAAGCCTATGCTTTGTGGTTACATGCAATATGGCCTGATTCATGGCATAAAACTCCCCATAAACTTTTTATGTATAGATGAAACTTATTTTCTTTTGGATAGCATAGGAAAGCTTTCAAACTTGTCAAGTTTTTATTGCTGTATGTTGCTGCTAGGGAGGTTTACCCTCTTCATTTTTTTTGGTGACCAATGCCAACAGGACAGAAAGTAGTGGTGCACCAAAATGAAAATTTTGGTACTGAAAATTCAGTATGCACTTGGCCAAAATTGATTTATTTTTTTTATGTATATATTTTTATAAATAATTGTATTTGACATTTTTAATTAATATGAATTTAAATGAATATGAATTTGTTGGCCATTATCGGTACCTTTTTTTTGAAGCGGTATTAAAAGACCTGCTTACTGCATTTCTGGTGCATAATTGGCAAAACACACCTCCCCATTGAGATGCATTGAAAACACAACAAGAACGCCTCAAAAATGCACCCGTGTTGTGTTTTTGATGCATTTTTTGAGTCACATGACCCATGAAAAACATACCATGAGTTGGGTAAAATCACGGCAAAGTCGCTGGTGGTTTTGGCAGCCATTATTGGCACTTTTTTTTTTTTTTCTTTCAGCACGACGCTGAAAACCCTATTTTTGGCCGAAATTTCTGTGCATCATTAACAGAAAGTGATGGGAAATCCAAAATTTTACAGTTTATTTCAATAGACATATGACCTGTTGTGTCACTAAGACGTGGAGTAAAGGAAAATCTCCCCAATGGGACTCATACAGAAAAAAAATGATGGATTTTACCCATTCCCTACTCTATCCAAAACTAAAGAGAATTTTTGCTTATAAATACATCCAAAATCTTTACAACGAACAGTGATAGATACCCATGATAGAACAACACCTTCTCCAGCTGACTGTTTCCCTGCGCTCCTTCGCAGTCGCTGTGACGGATGGTGTCAGCGCTTACACAAGGTTAATGACCTCCTCTCTCATGTGACCGTGTTGGGGCCGGATGATTGGTCTCTAAGGCACTGAACTTTGCATCCTGGGAAGAAAAGGAGGAGATCACATGCTCCGAAGGAAAGACAGGGCCCAATGAAGATATCCACAGGCGGGAGGTGTTTTCTTTAAAAAAAAAAAAAAACCCAGCTAGGCCAGCAAAAAAGTGACAGGTTCTCTTTTTAGTATGAAAAAGCATTTAATAGAACTGACAACTTAACCTACTTTTTGTTGTCATTGTAGAGAAGCGAATATGCGCGCCCGGATCTAGCACTATTATTGTGTGTGCTCAACCCTTTTTACTACATCTGGGATAGAGAGGGCTTCTGCAAAACAAAATCAAGGAAACAGATTTTTTTTTCATGATTCAGACCTGCTTTAAAGCCAGGCTTCAGAAATAAAAAATAAAAAAAGTCCTGTTTTGTAAAGTAATGAAGGTTAAAAAAGAAGAATGGCCAAACATGATTTTTTTTTTCAGCTGATGTCACAGGGTCCTGCCCCTTTTCCAGCCCAAAAGTCCAGTGAGCGCTGGAGGGGCAGAGCAGAGAGCAGTGACTGAAAGTCACCAATTTGCTTAATGAAGGCCGAGAACCGAGCGATCAGCAGTCATGTGATCGCTCAGTTCTCGGTCTTCAAGCCGGACAGGAACAGCTGCAACCATATGTGTATTTGTTTTTTTTGCTATCCCACACTTCATTGGGCAACTATTCCAGCACAGTCCTGCCACTTGCCAGTGTTGTAGTGTAGTCACTGGTGTGAATAGGCCCTAAAACCTGGCATGTTTCTGTGTCCTTGTTTTCAAAATTCACTGAAAATTTGACCCCTGTTTTGCTGATGGGTGTCGATGTTGGACTTACCCCTCATCTTGGGTAGAGAAGAGCTCCTTCCTCTTGTGTCTTCAGTTTGGGACATGGGAGAAAATCTTTTAATGAGGCTTTAAAAAGTGATAAAAATCTAACAGATTAAAACCCTTCCCTGCTCTATTAAAAACTAGAAAGAAGTTTTGGCCGGAGCTCCACCCAAAGAGGAAGTTCCCCTTTAAGGACTTGTTCCCCACTCCTCTTGAACAATTGGCACTTCTGAGGAGCTTGGGGGGGGGTGGTGGAGCAGTACCTGATTTTTGACAGGTACCCACTTCCCACTCGGTAGGTGTGTGTGGTGTGTTTTTTGTGTTTTTTTTTTTTTTTTTTTTTCTGTAGCTGCTGACTTTTTTATTTTTTCCACAGGTGACTGGAACTTCGCTTTAAAGTGCAACATTCTGAAAAGTGGCCACATACAAGATTACCAAATGTTAATGGCAGTAAAAGACCTTGGTGTGTTTAAAAGTAATTGTCACCTTTTTATAATGCTGGATACTATATGGTAGCTAACTCCTTCCTGCCCAGCCCCAGTGCCCCTTTAACAGGGTCTTTGGGTCTGGGGGGCAGAAAGGACTGTTCAATCAACTGACCACTGAGATGATTGACTGTCATGGTGGCCCTTCCTGTCAGCTCCTGATCATTGCTGTCTTTGACAGCTCGGTCACTGTACTGGGGGACACTCTCAGCAAAGAAACCTCAGCCGTCCGTGGGCATATATGTGTGGCATGTGAGCATTAGACCCCTTTCACACTGGGGCGGTTTGCAGGCGTTATTGCGCTAAAAATACCGCCTGCAAACCGCCCCTAAACAGCCTCCGCTGGCAGGTAAAAAAGTCCTGCGAGCCGCATCTTTGGAGCGGTGTATTCACCGCTCCTTCACCGCTCTTGCCCGTTGAAATCAATGGGACAGCGCAGCTATACCGCGGTAATACAGCAGCTATAGCCGCGCTGTACGAGTGGTTTTAACCCTTTTTCGGCCGCCAGCGGGGGGTTAAAACCGCACCGCTAGCGGCCGAATACCACGGTAAAACAGAGCTAAAAATAGCGCTGTTTTACTGCCGACGCCCCCTACCGCCCCAGTGTGAAAGGGGCCTTAAAGTCCACTCATTGCCTTTGCTGCCATACAAGTGTCGCGGCTTCGGCGCTGTGAGTGGCCGAAACCACGCTGACATCACTTCCGTGCATGCTCGCAGGAGTCTTCTTCCCGGGAAGTTCCGGCAGCGTCTGCTGGACCTTCAGCTGGGCGTTCACAGCGCATGCGCCTCTGACGGCAGCGGCTGCATGCAAAGTAAATATCTCCTAAACTGTACAGGTTTAGGAGATATTCATTTTACCTACAGGTAAGCCTTATTATAAGTTTACCTGTAGGTAAAAGTAAAAAAAAGGTATACAACCACTTAGAGATAAAAAACCTTCTGCCTTTTAAACCCCTTCATGCTGCCCGGTACCGTAATGTCTGATTTCTAGGACGCCTAACATATTTGTGGCACGTTAATCTCTGTACAAATTCAAAGGACGCAGGTACAGGGAAAGTTGTTGATGTAGCATACGGTATTTATTTGTAATTGGTATTGTGAACGTATTGGTTAACAATGGCTTGGCTCAGGTAGTGCCTTCTTGTGTACGCAGGCAGTGTGGAGCTTAACTTCCATATATTGTTTCTCATTTCTTCGCACCCAATAATTACTTTCACGCTGTTAGTCTGTCATTTTCACACAATGTTTACCTCTGAGATTTAGGCAATCTTTGTCTGTCAATCACTCCCTGTTATATGTGTTCTGCTTCAAAGGTTCCCTTTATCCCGGCCTCCATGTAATCCAGATGTCAGTGATCTCATCGGGGAGGGGTGAGGCTACGTCTGCAGCGTGTGCGGTTAAGTCACGTGGTCAGGCCAGAGAAAACATGTCTTCTTATTTTTTTAGGTGTCTGGCTAGTGGCAAACGGGGGTTGTGGAGCATTCCAGCTGGATATAAAACCATGATGAATAGTTAAACAACTTCTACCGCCTGTAGGATTTTCTAGGTATCTCCTGTGTGGAGGAACTTTTTCTGGAATCTGGAGAGAAATATATTTCCTCCTGTGGAGGAATTCAAAAGCTACCCTCAGGTTTGTCTATCTAAGGCCACTATCAAATGGGCATGACAGTGTCGTATAGCCAGGTGGTTGAGGATATATGCACTTTGCCTCATGGCGTGTCAAAAATATGTACGTTGTATCTGTTTAGCCGTTATCGCCTGCCAATTCATCCCATAGAAGTGAATGGAACCAGGCTACAACTGCATTTAATGGACATGTTTGCTGCACAGGGAAAAGGGAATTTAGTGTGAGGTCTTTCTTCAAATAGGCAGGTGGGGCATATTGCCTCCTGATCGCCTCCTAACCATAGGGCAGCTGCTGTCTAAGGGATCCACCGTACATCGCTAGTCGGCAGCAATACCCATGTCAAAGGATTTTATGGATAGCTGTGCACATTGTTAACCTTTTTTAACATGTTACACCTATATTCATCCATTCACCCAATTGGTTGAACTGAATGGACTTTTGTCTTTTTTCAACCAGCCTAGTGATCTGTTGGAAAAAAACACCTGGGGCTGCTCCAAGCATGCCCCTGGTTTATAAAGGAATTGGGACTATCATGGTACCCATGGATAAAGCAGGGATTGTTAATAAAATGTACTAATTTATTTGAGAAAAGGACATGATTAAAAACAATTGTACATAAATTGATAAACCGTTAATTACAACTGTACATGGTAAATACAGATGGTTTTGAAGAAACAAATGAACCCCATTGGTAGTATGGGGAGCTGAGATGTATGTCTTGACGTGGTCCTCTACATGTTTCGCGACTATAGTCGCTTCCTCAGGAGGAGTCAATCATTCCCATCTATAAGGTAAGTACATTCTCATAGTTACATATTCAAAAATCATTTACATTTTTAATGACTTTTTTTTTTTTTAAATAATCAAAACTATATACAGTAGAGCACACATAGTATGAATATTGAGGTTCCTATTTGTTTGTGCGTTGCTTACCAATAGGGACCAACAGAACACAAAGCAGCACCTATTGAGGCACCCGAAGGTAATCACCCCCCCCCCCTCTCTTCATTATTCTATCCAATGATGGTTCTCCACCCTGTTTTTTTAATAGAATACTACTTTATTGTAGCTGCCTGTAGGTGACTACCTTTTATCTATCACTACTTCATTATATTCTTCTTCTTTAAAATCAGAATATCCACGCCCTCAAGTGTCTCTTGTGTCCGCTATGGGGGGGATTACCTTCGGGTGCCTCAATAGGTGCTGCTTTGTGTTCCGCTGGTCCCCATTGGTAATGTGTTCTCTACCGTATATAGTTTTGGTTATTTAAAAAAAAAAAAAATTGTCATTAAATTTAAATATGTAACTATGAGGCTCTACTTACCTTATAGATGGGAAAGATTGATTCCTCCTGAGGAAGTGACTATAGTCGCGAAACATGTAGAGGCCATATCAAGACCTACATCACGCGCTCCTCGTACTACCAATGTGGGGTTCAATGTGGACTTCGGAACCATCTGTATTTAACTTGTATAGTTGTAATGGTTTATCAATTTTTTGTACAATTGTTTTAAATCATGTCCTTTTCTTAAATTGTTAATTTTATTACAATCCCTGCTTTATCCATGGGTACCGTGATAGTCCGAATTCCTTTCTAAACCAGGGGGCATGCTTGGAGCAGCCCTAGGTGTTTTTCTCCAATAGTTCACTTCAAAGGATGATGGTACCCGCCCCACCTCTAGATCTAACTGATCGAGGCAAACATCTGATTGGCTGCAGTTACTGTTCAACTGACAGTTTTCTCCTTTTGGCATTTTAGATTAAAATGAGTCAAGTTGGGTGGTGCCAACTGAACTGATTCAACAAATTTTGAATGATTGGACAGATTCTCTTTTTTTCTGCTGCTGTCCTACTGGGGAGATCATCTTTTACTTCCTGTCCTGCAGACCCAACAGGAAAAAAAAGGATATCTCTCCAAAGTTGTCACAGGAACAGGTGCCCTCATTAAAAGATTTTACCCCACTTCTTCTTTTGGAGATGACTATAATTTTCTCTCACTTTCTGTTCCAGTGACAACGGTCACCAGAACAAATGGGAGGGTATAACCCTTCCCTGCTCTATCCAAATTTATACACACTATAAAGGTTCTTCTCTGCAATTCTGCAGAGGGCATTTATGAGGACCTCCTTTTTCCCACCCCTTTTCAAGAATATTTTCATGTCATTCACAAAGCCAGAAGTGAGAGCACTGAATGTGAATTTACAGTTCACACTTTGTGCAATTTTGTGCAAGTTAAAAACAATTTGCTAACACGCATATAAACGTGCTGCCCTTTAGCAGATGCGCAGCGGTGCCATTAAAGCAGGATGAAAGGTATCAATATTAACCTTTCCAATGGACCTCGCGGCCCTCGTCACTTCATTTGTTCAGTTTCCCATGAATGAATGAACCACATGTACTGTCATACAGCTCGGCCAACGGCTTGTAGTTCTGAATGGACTGTGAGGGTGTTGATGAGTGCTCTCCTAGTTCATTCACAAGGCCTGCACTTTTCAAACTGACTTTCCCTTCTCTTATCTCCACTCCTCTTTAACGCTCTTTTTCTTCTCTTATCTCCACTTCTTCTCCTTCTTCCTCTTCTCTTATCTCTGCTTCTCTTTCCTCTGTCCCTTCTCTTATCTCTGCTCCTCTTTATTATTTCCCTTCTCTTATCTCCACTTCTCTTTCTTTACCTTCTCTTATCTCTGCTTCTCCTTCTTTCTCTTCTCTTATCTCCGCTTCTCCTTCTTTCTCTTCTCTTTTCTCCGCTTCTCCTTCTTTCTCTTCTCTTTTCTCCGCTTCTCCTTCTTTCTCTTCTCTTTTTTTCTCCGCTTCTCCTTCTTTCTCTTCTCTTATCCCCGCTTCTCCTTCTTTCTCTTCTCTTACCTCAACTGCTCTTTCCTCTATCCCTTCTCTTATCTCTGCTCCTCTTTATTCTTTCCCTTCTCTTTCTTCCCCTTCTCTTATCTCCACTTCTCTTTCTTTCCCTTCTCTTATCTCTGCTTCTCCTTCTTTCTCTTCTCTTATCTCCCCTTCTCCTTCTTTCTCTTCTCTTTTTTTCTCCGCTTCTCCTTCTTTCTCTTCTCTTATCCCCGCTTCTCCTTCTTTCTCTTCTCTTATCCCCGCTTCTCCTTCTTTCTCTTCTCTTCTCTTATCCCCGCTTCTCCTTCTTTCTCTTCTCTTCTCTTATCCCCGCTTCTCCTTCTTTCTCTTCTCTTCTCTTATCCCCGCTTCTCCTTCTTTCTCTTCTCTTATCCCCGCTTCTCCTTCTTTCTCTTCTCTTACCTCAACTGCTCCTTCCTCTATCCCTTCTCTTATCTCCGCTTCTCCCTCAATCTCTACTCTTATCTCTGCTTCTCCTTCTTTCTCTTCTCTTATCGCCGCTTCTCCTTCTTTCTCTTCTCTTATCGCCGCTTCTCCTTCTTTCTCTTCTCTTACCTCAACTGCTCCTTCCTCTATCCCTTCTCTTATCTCTGCTCCTCTTTATTCTTTCCCTTCTCTTATCTCCGCTTCGCCTTCTTTCTCTTTTATCTACGCTTCTCTTTCCCTTCTCTTATCTCTGCTTCTCTTTCTTTCAACTGCTCCTTCCTCTATCCCTTCTCTTATCTCCGCTCCTCTTTTCTTCTTTCCCTCCCCTTATCTCTGTGCCTCCTTCCACTTTCTCTTCTTTTATCTGCTCTTTTTTTTCTTATCTTCGCGCCTTTCTTTATTTTCTCTTCATTTACCTCCTCTTCTTTTATCTCTGCTCCTTTTTCTCCCTTCTCTTCTCTTACCTCTGCTCCTCTTTCTTCCTTCCCTTCTTTGCTCTCCTATAATGTTAATATTTAAAACTGAAAAAGCAAACTTTGATAACATTAGAACAACTCATTTGTTCATTCAGAAAAATTGCTATCATTTTTTTTTTTTTTACATTTTAACATTTGAAACTTCTGTTGTGCACAACATGTTCAGTGCTGTTCCTAACCTATCACAGCCAGACACCATAGCTGTGCTATAAGATAATTTTTATTAATTCATTGAAATTATGAAAATGGACTTTAAAATCCTGAAAAAAAGTTTTATCTCTGCAGCCTGTGTTTTTTTATAAATGTTTTATTGGCTCTAAAATGAAAGTTTTATTTCAGCCCTGGCAGTGAGTAAATAAATGCTTATTTCTGTCGAAAGACAATTTGTAATTAATGTTTTATTGCGTTGAAAGGCAATTATTGAGGAAACGAGTTGGGATTTGTTGCTATAAATATTAGATCACTAGTCTTGTCTTCAGATTTGCTGATTGGATAATGATTATTTGCTTTCATTGTATGTCTTCATTGGGAGATTTGCCATGCATGTCCTCTACTAACACCCCCCCCCCCCCCTTTTTTTTTTCTTTCCTCTTACATTGAAGTTGTTATGGAGGTTTTTGAATAAATTGCTGTATAAAAAGGAATAGACTCCTGATGGCAACCTGTATCTTTTGTATTTAATGTTCTGTGCTTTTGTTACTTATTGACATTGTGTTGCGTTAATCAGTTTCCTTTCTTCTTGTATCCGCTTGTATAAGAGGCATTGTGTACCGCAAGATTTTACAAAGCGCACGCAAAGCTTTAAGCGTCAGGCAGGTTTATTGACGCCATTAAAGAGCCATTCAGCTTCACTTGAGGAGGTTAGAGTAGAAGTCATTGTTTTTTCACATACTGAAGCTCGTATGTACAAGGCATTATTTTTCCACACTTTTAAATATTCAGAGAATAGAAAAAGAAATGCGTTTACCAGATTATTTGAAATGAACACAGAGAAGAAAAGTACATTTTGTAAAAAGAATCCTATGTTCTAATACATAAGGGACCCCCACTCTAATGCCAGCACTACCTCTTAGCTGATCTGTTTCTCCCGGACCCTCAACTCCAATTTTCACCTCTAGCCCCACCTGTTGATGAGCTCTGGTATTGAAGTATTGTCTTGCAACAAGAGGGACTAAAGGCAGACATTCGTTTCCCTCAGCCATTTAAATGGCAAAATGAGCTCAAACAGCCAAGTTTGAAAAAAGTTTAAAGGTTGTGGGTTATTGGCAGAAAAGACACATCCTGTGAGTCACTGTAGACATTTTATATTCTGATTTTAGTAGAATCTGATGACTCTGGGTATGTATATGGGGCATGGCAATTTTTAGGTTGGTTTTGTAGTTTTATTTTTTTTTATTTTAACTTCAAATACATTTACAAAGAATTGTAATATTGGTGGTTTATGTATAAAGACGTGATTGTGTCGCTCATTATAGATGAAGTCTCTCGCTGTAATCTAAAACACACGCACCCAGAAGATACTCCTATAGTGAATGTTTGGTGAACGCTATGTTTGCTGCTTTAAAGTATAAACTTTTGTGTGTTTTTTGTTTTTTTCGTTGCCATTAGTAGGCTGAAGAAAATGCTAGATGCCCATCTTTGACCTAAAGTGGACCGTTCCTACATTATAAATACCTGTTGCATGCACCTCCTAAAACATCTAGCAGTTTATATATATATATATAATTTTTTTTTTTTTTTTTTTTTTTTATCAAATATTTCTTCAGTTACTTGCATAAAATCAAATCCTTCCTGGTTAGTTTAGACCTGTGACATAGCCGAGCCCCACAGATGTGCCCTGGGAAGGTTACGTCACTAGTGCTCTCCAGGGAGATCTTGGCCGTACAATCCCATAAGATCTTTGGGGGGTGGGTGGGATGCTACAGGTCAACAGACAGAATCCTCTGCCCTGGTCACTATGATAAGAGTACAGAAGGGAGAAAAAAGTAATTGGAAAAACGGCCTGCATATAAAAGTATGCAATTTTAATTTTTTTTTATATCAGAGGTCATCATATATTAACCTGGTCTAAGTTGGTTTTATCCCCTTTATACAATGTGTGACGCAATCTTTTGAGTCGTTAGATCCATGCTAAAATTGTTTTAGTTAAACTTCTTTATGTTTATGTTGGAACTACATATCAATATTATTACCATATATGTGATCTTTTCTTTTGCTGCCACCATATTTACTTATGTATACTATTTGTTAAAATTCAATAAACAAATTTGACAAGAAAATATGCATTTTTTTTTTTTTTAATATTTTTTTTAAATTTACATTTTGCAACATTTACAATGGTGCCTTTAGTTTTATTTTTAAGGATCCAAGTGTAGGTGAGCTTCACATAATTTTATCACCAAAACAGAAACAAGCATACAGTAAGGACACTTTCACACTGATCCGCTGCAAACGTGGCTAAAACATATATGTGCAAATAACGCATTTGCTGTAGTTCTTAAAGATCGTGGGCACGTTTTTACCATGTTTTCCATTGCTTTCAATAGTAAGGTGTGTGGTTTTTTTTTTTTTTTTTTTTTTGGTGCTTTTTATTTATTTTTTACTTTCTTTCTCTCCCCAAACATGATTCAAAGATGCACCAAGCAGAATTTTTTCACTGCAATGGAAGTGTACCACCCCAGTGTTAATACATTCAGTGATTTTAAAGGGAAGCATTTTTCATGAGCTTTTCAGGCACTTTTTTTTTTTAATTATTATTTATTTTTTTTCTGTGTAAAAGGAGTGTCAGAATGTTCTACAAATGAATAATTAGGAAGTTGGGACTTTAAAATGAAGCAATTGGGTAGTGGAGGTGAAATAAACCGTCTGTAAGGCCTCTTTCACACGAGGCATCCGTATGTCCGTTTTTCATCCTTCCGTTTTCGGATGAAAAACGGACATACATGTATCCCTATGGAGCGGCGGATGTCAGCGGTGACATGTCCGCTGACATCCGCCCCGCTCCGATCCGAAAAGTGTAACGGAGGAAAAACCTACTTTTTCCTCCGTGATCGGATCGGATGACGACGGACACTACGGACCGTCATCATCCGATCCCCCCATAGGGGAGAGCGGCGCTCTGACAGGTCCGTCGCTGCACAGCGTGCAGCGATGGACCTGTCATCTTCCTGCTCAGCGGGGATCGGCGGAGCTATCCCCGCTGAGCAAGCGGATGTTCACGGGGCGGATCATGACTGATCTGCCCCGTGTGAAAGAGGCCTAAATTGTAATATGAAATATTTATTAATTATAAAGAGTAAACGCGCAGTAAAAGAGTATTAATTTCACATACAATAAAATAATTCATTACATACATGTATAAATGGTCTACACATAGTAGAGGCATAATAAAGAATAATACAAAATGGCAGCACATGATTGGATGTTGATAAAAAATAGAGAAACGTGATGTTGCTAACAGCAACATGCCTGATATCGATACATGCACCCACATTGTAAATGTGCATTAACTATGTAGGAAAATGGTAGATGTAGTCAAATAAAGGACGAATAGTATAGGTTACTATGGTTCCATGTAAGATGTGACTAGGGCATCAAATGGCAAAGCTCGACGCGTTTCGTGGGTATTTCCCCACTCATCAGGAGCTGATGTAAATAAATTTTCCTGTAAAATTATGTATAAAAAATATAATGAACCATAATGTCCATATAAAAAAGTAAAAAATATAGATAACCGAACATTCAAAATATAGAGCAGATTGTATTCAACGCACTCACCAACTCAGACAGCAGGTGCAGTGCTCGGTGGTGGGAGCAAGGTGGGCCAGAAACATAGCCTCTCCACGGGAGCCGAGGCGGCGTAAGTAAAGGTGCGACATCGGGCAGGCGGAAAAGAAACAAGAAAATGGGGCAAAGTATATCCACTGAATAGAAATGTTTGTTGTAGAGACAACCAGATCTAAGAATAGAGTAATATTAATATAGTAATGTTCTATCTCTGTACTTGTTTCAAGTCAGCTCCTTCAAGTAGAGGTCTATCCTAAAACTAAAATCCCTCCATCTACAGATAGGTTAGTGTTAGATTGTGGCTATCTAACCCTGCAAAGAGGAAATCGCTATACATACCTTTTTTCTGCAGCCGATCTGACCCGATCCCATGCTGAGCTGTCTGCTGTGAAGGTGGATGCAGAGGACACAGCCAACAACGGAAGCCCCATAGTAACCCCATTTTACAGCCGTTGTCGGCTGTGTACTCTGCATCCACCTTCACAGCAGACAGCTCAGTGTGGGATACAGATTTCTTCTTTACAGGGCAAGAGAGGTTAGCGTTAGACCGTGGATGTCTGTATGTGCAGTGATTTTAGTTTTAGGGTGGACTTGCACTTTAAGCTGGCCATAGATGGGTCAAATCTCAACTGGTACAACAACTGGTCGAGATTCAATCCATCTATGGGCAGGCTGATTGTTCTGAAGTCGATCAATTTATGAACTTCAGTACAACCATCCTGTCGTGGGTTTTTTTTTTTTTTTTGCATGCAATTACTGCTGGTGGCTATAGCTGCCGGCAAGGAAGCCTCCCTGCCTGCAGAATACAATAGCCCTGCAGGAAGGATTCCCCCATCAACACTTAGTGTGTTGATAGAGCAGCCTTTTTCAACCAGTGTGCCCAGGCAAAATTCCTACAATTCCTCAAATTGTATACAAGCCAGTGGGTGGCTCAAGCCTGCCTTTTAGTTACATAAAGCCCCATGTTTTCACTGCGCACCATTACATCCTTCTAGCCCCCGGCGTCCTAACAACCAATGATCCAATTGGTTGATACTGAAAATGTTGGGCGCCTGCACTGCCCTCCCCTGCCCCTCAGTCAGCACTGGAGTCGCATTAGCCGAATGAGGGAGAAGAGAAACGTTGGCGTACTAGTCAGTACCAGTGCGCAAAAGTGTTTTTGCTTTGGAAGAATAAATCATGTCTTACATTGGGAGTCCTACATGTGTGAGTTTTGTTACGTTATGTAAAACTATTAGTTTAGTTTTTAGATTTTAGAATGGGGTGCTCCAGGATTGCGCATAATTTTAAAGGGTTCCTTCATCGAAAGGTTTAGGAACGCTTGCCTTAGACCCCTTTCACACTGAAGGCGTTTTAGCTCTAAAAATCGCACCTGTAAACTGCCTCCCATGCCTCCCCAGTGTGAAAGCGCTGGGGCGGTGCGCTTGCAGGACGGAAAAAAAGTCCTGCAAGCAGCGTCTTTGGGGCGATACGGTAGCGGTGTATATACCGCTTCTCCACTGCCCCTGCCATTGAAATCAATGGACAACTCTGCCAAAGCGCTTTGGCAGCGGTGCTTTTAACCCCTTTTATTTGGGGTTAAAATCGTCCCGCTCCCACCTGCAAAGTGCCGGTAAAGCGCCGCTTAAACAAGCGGCACTTTACAGCTAGCACGGGGCGGTGTTCAGTGCGAAAGGGGTCTTAAGCTAATTCCTCAGCATGGTAACCTCCTTGATTCTCTCATGGCCGAGTCCCTGTAATATGAGGACTCGAGCAATGAAATCTCTCCAGTTCCCAGTGACACCCACCCCACTAGAAGGGAGTTCCAAACTTCATGTTCCATTTTCAAACTTTTTATTCTGCCTAATGACAATTGCAGTAGTAGTACCAGTGAGAGGACATTTTTGGCGGAGGAACAGAAATAGATCCTCTCGAGATGTAAGAAATATCAGTTATGGATGGATTGTCTGTATAAGATACTAAAGCTTGGGGAAATCATCGTGGTCATTAGTGCCTTGCCGCTACTGGAAATTGTGTAAGAATATGAAGTATATCAATATTCCTTGCAAGTTCTAGTACAACTAAAGACAACATTTTTTTTTTTTTTTTCTTTTTTGGATAGGGTGGAGAGGGATTAGAACACTTGCTGGTTCTTATTGGTGTCTGTGTCCCCCGTGAGAGACATTCACCCTCTATATTTGTCCTGTTTATCATTGTCGGTGAAAGTAAATCTGAAATTTTGAGTGGTCACCAGAACAGGAACAGAGGGCAAATCTTCCAATGGTGGCAGCCAGGGATTCCCTCACTTTGGAGGGATTTCCTTTCACTTCCTGTCCTGGTTATGGGACAGGAAGTAAAATCTCCCCAGTGGGACATGGGTGGTAAAAAAAAAACAGACGGGTTGCAATCCTCCTTTACTTCATCCAAAATGATAAAAAATAAGTTTTTCCCGTCAAGGCAGACACCTAAATAGAAAAAGTAAAAATACATGTAAGGGAACTGCTTTACCTGCCGGAGGATTTGTATTTCTGGCCATCCAGAGTTGAGATTTACACAATTAAGTAACACTTACAGGTCTTGTCTAGCCTGTGGCTAGATAGTGGAAGGAGAGGAGCGAAAGAGGAGAGGAGAATGAAGAGCTGTTCTCTTCACTCTGCTCTCTCCTGCTGACAGCATGATCATTGTTTGTTTGTATGTGAACACGGTTGCACTACTGTTTTGGCTCCTTGTACTGCTTCTCAAATCTCCCTTTAAGCTCTGCTGTACAGGGATTGATACCAAGTCAAATTCAGGTGTTAAAAGCGAACCTTTATTCTTCTGTATGATTTAACCCTACCCCCTGCCACCATTTTTACCCAAGCAAGAATGATGTGTCGCTGCTCCCACAGCCTCCTGGGATTACCCCGCCAAATATCCCAGGAGGCTGCTGCTGGAGTATGGACACACAGCGATCATAGGCGGAGCTGACGTACGTCATCATGGGCTGGCTGCTTGAACCCATAAGAGGCAGCTGGCTCATGATCACTGAGGAGGACCAAGATAGCGGTGTTAAGTTAAAGTAAGACAGCGTCAGATCCACAGGTCAGATGAGATAAAAAAAAAAAATGCAAGGGGGAGTAAGTTCCTCATTTAAATGGCTTACAAATTAAAAAGACACGTAATGATCTATTAATGAATATAAGGTTGTATTGATTTGTGTGTTTGAATTGATGATCCAACAGCAGTGTATGTCAAACCCCAGTTCTCTGGTGAATAATAGACAACTGGGACAGCTGGATAAGTGAGATAGATTTAATCTATTGCAATACATGTGTAAAAAAACACCTCATCCCCCCCCCCCCCCCCTTTTTTTTTTTTTTTTCTTATGCTTAAAACTGCATTTGCTCTGAAAATGACTCATTGTTAATTTTTACTTTGCTAATTAACCTTGCTCCTGCTGTGGTACAGTCATTCTGATTTCAGGATTCTTTAGCTCCAGACTTCTTCTGATTAGGGCATTGCGCTATTCCTGTCTCCAAAAAGAAACGGTGACAATTACTGGGATTTTCATTGTATTTCTGTTGGCAGCCAGTCATAACGTTCCAATAAAATGTTTTGCTTCTTAACTACTTCATGGCTACAGACATTTCCTCCAATGGGATGCAGTTTTTGTGAGTTGGCGCTTTTGTGCCAAATACCATTTCACTTTTGTAGTCTGACCTTGCATGGTCTGACTATTTGTGTGGGGTGGGGGTACCCACATTGGGCTTTAACTTGGTACCAGATTTGTATGCACAGATTTTTATTTCATTGGATCTTATTTAGGAAAAAAAAAGAGGGGAAAACATCAGAAAACCGCGTAAATAATATAACTCCAAAATATGTGTAAGTTTCTAAAATATAAGAATATTGCATAAGTGCATAACATAGCAGGATGCTATTTTTAGCAATTAAAAGGGTCGGATGATCTTCTCCCCCCCCCCCCCCTTTTTTTTTTTTTTTTTTCCTTCAGTAAATCCCTTCAATGTGCTGGATATGTGCAGACAGGAATCTGTACAAGAACACCTTTTGCAGGTTTAGGGGAAGCACAGATCTACAGAATTAATAAAGTAGAAGCAGGGAGATCCTTGCAGTGCAGGTCCTCAGGGACATTTCTCTCCTGCAACGTGAACAGTCAGTAGCACAGTACAGTAGTCATATCACCAAATGAGACTAGCAGTTGGGGACAGCAGTGCTTTAGATGATCACCCACTGCAGATGTATAGCTATGAGGCTACAGAACAGGAATGCCTAGACATAGTCACATGTCAAGAAGTGCACTGCTATTTTTAGAAGGAATTCTACACAGTGATACATTCCAGGGTTCTGATTAGGTACAAGTAGTATATCTAGATGTTTCTTATATTAACAGGGGTAGGCAACCTGGGGCCCTCCAGTTCTTGCAGAACTACAAGTCCCAACATGCCTCTGGGAGTAATTGTAACTGCCAGCCTTGCAATACCTCAAGAGAAATGTAGTTCCATGACAGCCTGAAGGCTGCCGGTGTCCTACCCCCCAGCCTTATAACAAAGGAAATGGGTACTTTCTGAGTTCCTGTTTACCTTAAATGTCACTGTGAATGAAAGGAGCTTCTACAGTACTGTTTAAAGTTGGCATTTTGTCAAATACAACACTTTATGCCTTGGAGGTATTCAGGTTATTAGGCATTTATCAGTTTTGTCGTCCTCTACTAATTATCTATGATAGCTGAGTACATTCAGCTTTGTATGAAGGTGTCGGGTCTTGTGATCAAGACATTACGTCAGGAGCATGCAGATTGTGGATGAAAGGGAAGTGTCCCATAATACTTAACTCTGTCTTTGCTGTGCTAAATGTATAAGCAGATGTGTCATTTTTGGGGACATTCATAGATGTGCCAAAGTCATGACTCCTTGAAACACTAAACAATTTCTGGAAGACCTCCAGCCATAACTTACATTACGGGAAGTGTAGGCATGTCCCATTGGCAGTCCTGCTGGCAGAGTTTAGATGTGCCAATTAATACAAGAGCCTTCATATTGCTTTTACTTTCCTCCCTTTTTTTTTTTTTTCCTCTTTTTGCTCTACATATTAATATTTGTGTATATGTTAAATGCCAGGATGCTCACCCACAAAGAGGCATTCACAGGTCCTGCAGCAGAGGTAAATCGAAGCGGCAGCATTTTATTGTCCATGCTTAGATGGAGTCCAGTCCATCGGTCTATTGTGGCATATCTGTGTATAAGTCACATTTTTATTTTTTTATTTTTTTCTCATTTGGCCTGTGGGCCGATTTAATGTTCCACTCAGTTCATTTTATTATTATAAAAAAAAATAAATAAAATAAATATATATATATATATATATATATATATATATATATATATATATATATATATATATATATATATATATATATATATATATATATATATATATATATATATTATTATTATTATTATTATTATTATTATTATTATTATTATTATTATTATTTTTTATTTTACTTTTGTCAAGCCAGCTGATGCTTACAGGGCTTGTATTCGGACCGCTTTCAGCAGCAAGTGCCCGAAATTTGAGCTGCATGTGGGGGGGGCCTCATCACAAACCTACAATAAACCAGGAAAGGGTGGAAATCGTAATAATCCTGTTCATATTGTGTATTAGTTATAGTCTTAAGGCAGCTTGTATTATTCTAGAGACACTATCAACTCCTACCCTAAAAAAAACTTTTAATGTGATACTAAACACACACTGTTTAATTTACATTGCCCCTTCTATTTCTGTATATGGAAATAAAAAAATCATCGAAGTAGCTTTTCTCCTAAGCGATATACAGCTGTCACATGACCCAGCTCTTTCTCAGCCTATCTGCAGGGAAACGTAAGCAGGGGAAACTTCTAGTGCTCTGCTGGTCACATGTTCAAAAAAAAAACTGCCTTAAGGATACAGAATAAAAATATATAATTAATATCAAATTGTTTTTAAGTTGTCATTCAAATATATATTTGAAATCAAATCTTTATTAATTTTTGGCAATAACATGGTGTGGGCGGAGGTCTGCCAGTCACAGGCTGTGTCACGCCTCTCCAGCCTGTGTCTTAGATTAAGAGGGAGGTGAAGCCCCCATCAATAATACATGTTTTATCCAACCCCCATTGTGGGTATGGAGGAGGGAGGGAGTGGGTGTCATTTACCACTGTCTATATGCCCACATGTGTGACTCTGTAATCATATGGGCTGCTCAGATGCGATGGGGAGGAAATGCTCAGCATAGAAACTCACTGAAAACTGAGCATGTGCAGAGCTGCCAACACTGCTCTGCAAAATCCCTAGCTGAATTGGGGACATGAACAGCAGGGTCAACCAGGTTTTTTGCAGAATACAGAAAATGAATCTCATAGTTGTATAGTAGGTAAGGTTGAATAAAGACAATAGTCCATCCAGTTCAACCTCTGTGTGGGTGTGTCAGTGTCTATGACTTCCCATATCCCTGTATGTTGTGTTCATGGATGTGCATCTTAAAGAGTCTTTTAAAATATCCATACTCCCCGCGGCCACCACCGATTTGTGAAAGAGAGTTCCACATACTTATTGACCTGACAGTGAAAAACCCTCTGCGCAGTAAGGTTAAACCGCTTCTCCTCCAATCTCAGTGTGTGGCCCCGTGTCCTCTTACACTCCCTGAGATTGAATAGCTTTTTTCCTATGCTGGGATCACCATTGAAGTATTTGTAAATCGCCATCATGTCCTCTCTCAAGTGTCGCTTCTCCAGCGAGAATAAATTTAGTGCTTGTAGTCGTTCCTCATAATTGAAGTCGTCCAATCCCCTTATTAGTTTTGGTGCCCTTCTTCGGACTCTCTCCAGTTCCAGCACATGCTTTCTGAGGATTGGTCACCAGAACTGGATGGAGTACTCCATATGTGGCCGAACCAGACTTTTATAAAGTGGCAGGATTATAGTTTTATCCCTGAAGTATATCCACTTCTTTTATGCATGCTTTAAAATTCTGCTGGCTTTGGTAGCTGCAGCTTGACATTGCATGCTATTGTTTAATCTGTCGTCTACTAGGAACCCCAGATCCTTCTCCATGCTAGATTCCCCCAGAGGTTCTCCCCCTAGTGAGTAGTTTGCATTTATGTTTTTTGCCCCAAAGTACATTACTTTATATTTATCCACATTAAACCTCTTTTGCCATGGAGTTGCCCACTCCATTATTTTGTTCAGGTCTTTCTGTAAAACTTCTATATCCTCGTGTGAAGTTTTTGCCCTGCTTATTTTTGTGCCGTCTGCAAAAACCGAGATTGAGCTATTTATCGCATCCTCTATATAATTTATGAATAAATTGTTTAGAATTAGTCCCAAGACAGAACCTTGGGGTACCCCACTTACCACTCCAGACCAGTCTGTGTACACATTATTTATCACTACCCTTTAGACACGCCCCTATAACCAGTTTTTTACCCAAGAACAAACCTTATGGTCCATGCCTGCAGACCTCAGCTTCTAAATTAAGCGTTTGTGGGGAACTGTATCAAATGCTTTTGCAAAATCCAGATACACCACCTCCACAGGCCTCCCCCTATCTAGATGGCAGCTCACTTCCTCGTAGAACATTAGCAGATTGGTCTGGCAGGAACGACCTTTCGTAAACTCATGCCGATTACTACTAATGATACTTTTTTTTTTCTTCTTCAATAAATTTTTGGATATAGTTCCTTATCCCCTCCAATAATTTGCCTACTATTGATGTTAGGCTGACTGGCCTGTAGTTTCCAGGGATTTTTGTCTGCCCTTTTTTTGAATGGTGACTGCATAAGTATAAACGGCATGTAATGCACCATTTATTTATGGTGTTTTTTTTTTTTATGATGATTGTATGATGATTTCCTACCTTCCCTCCGTTTCAGTGTTTCAGCCTTTTGTCTCACACAACACTTTCTGGAGTATCAGATGCCAGTGTCCCCCGTCATATGCTGTGAGATGAACATATAATACCTATTCTATTGCAAGGGTGTGCATTAGCGTTTATTAAGAACGTCCTTAAATATAATGTAGTAAAATTTAGACATGTCGTTATGCCAGTGATCTGTAGTTGTATGTAGGGTTTTTATAGTAAATTGAAATGTTATGAATGAGAATTTTCACCATATTTGAGCTAGCGGGCAGCACAGTGACAAAGTGGTTAGCATTTCCACCTAGCAGCATTAGGGTCGCCGGTTCGAATCCCAACCACGGTACTACCTGCCTGGAGTTTGCATGTTCTCCTTGTGCCTGTGTGGGTTTCCTCCGGGTAGTCTGGTTTCCTCCCCCACTCCAAAGACATGCTGGTTTTAGGCACCTGTCTAAATTAGCTGTAGTATGTGTATATGTATGAATATGAGTTGTGGACCTTAATTTGTAAGCTCCTTGAGGGACTGATATAAATGTATTTATATACAGTAGATGAATAATAAAGAAATTGAAGATGGGATTTTGCTATCTTATAGTAAACATTTCTATATGGCAACAACACAAGATGAGTTTCCTCGTCGTTGCTTATACCAGGACGCCTACATTCATAGGACATAACAACTGTATGTGAATCCTTACTGAGTTTTGGATATGATACCGTCATCTCAAGGCTTCTAGAAAATGGGTCCAATTCTTGTATGGACATGTATAGTGATGTGATATTGTGCTTGGAAATGTCTCTGGTTGCATTTTGTTCTTTCTAAGATGTGTGTGTTTTTTTTATTTTTTTTTTGTATTGAAATTCACAGTGAAGATAAAATGTTGCTGAAGGCTTTTAATTTATCACCAGTGCAGCCTGTGATATTTTCTGCTCTACGTCTCACAGCGGCATGTTATGATGTCCCATTAATGCAGTGTATCTGTAATTCTTCATGCCTGCAGCTTCTTCTAGATGTTTTGATAATATAGTATATGTAAATTTAGTGGCAGAATGCTTGGGTAATATACTGTACCAATTCTCAGTTGTTATCACCTCCTAAGAATGCTGTTCCTTCTCTCCCTAGCTATAATTGTAACTTGTGATAGCTCAAGGAAAGGTAGTTGGTATAAAAGTAATAAATGGGATTTTTCGATGCATATTTGAAGTAGAATGCTTTCTGGTGCAGCAGGACCAGTGATAACATGACAGTATTGCCAATGAAGATGGTGATGCCATGGTACGATGCCCAAAATGCTGCCCAGAGCCTCTTCAAAAATTGGCTCCTGTTCTGCTCTTAGACCCCTTTCACACTGAGGTGCTTTAGGGCTAAAATAGTGCCTGAAAAACACCTCTCAAGCCTCCCCAGTGTGAAAGCCTGAGTTCTTTCACACTGGGGAGGTGCGCTTGCACGACCAAAAAAAAAAAAAAAAAGTCCTACAAGCAGCGTCTTTGGGGTGGTGAAGGAGTGGTGTATACACCGCCCCTGCCATTGAAATCAATGAGCAGTACTGCCGAAGCTTTTACCCCTTTCCTCTGCCGATAGCAGGGTTGAAAGCGCCCCGCTAGCGGTCAAAATGTGCTGCTAAAATTACGGTTAAGCGCTGCTAAAACTAGTGGCGCTTTACCGCTGACGCAGCCACGCTGGAAGTGTGAAAGGGGTCTTACATTTTTCTTGTTCAACCCCATCCATGCTAAACCACGTGGTTGAAGGAATCTCTACTGACGACTACTGTATTCCAGAGCCAGTGGTACTCGTGTCTGCTGTATACCGGAAGAGTGACTGCATCTGATTGGAAGCAATCTCTGTTTGGCTGACGATTTTTTATCTGGCTACTTAGACAAGTCAATTGAAAAATTTACTTTTGTCAAGCTGGATCCTACCAAGGCCACCACAGCTTGAAATTAAAGCCGCGTATGACCGGTTTTAGTCATCCTCTTTACCAGACTGTCCATCAATTCCATCAAGGTCAGCTAGCCAACTGGTGGTCTCTAAACATATTGGGAATTGCTGTAGCTGTGGTAAATCATGGCGAAATAGGACTTTTCCACTTTTAATGTGTTGTAGGCAAGATATAAAATAATTTGCAGTTGATTAAAGTTGAGCCAAAACTCAGAAAAACGCAATAAACAAGGTGCTCCAGCTTTCTGCTCTACTTTTGGCTGGTGCCGAAACTTCAGGTGCGCTTTCTGAAATTGTGTCCAGCTTGCATGTCATATGTACTTTTTGTAAGTGGGTGGTCTGGTGGCTGTATGTTGAAGAGACGTGTAGCTGTATGTGCAGGCCCAATGCTTCACTGGACTAAAGCCTGTTGGCTTCAGCGGCCAAGCACATCCTTAGGTGAAAGTGCTGGAGAGTTTTGGGGAAGACTCATACTTGCAGGGTGCAATAAAAAAAAAATGACTGACAAGAACTTTTTTTTTTTTTTCTTTTTATTATGTCCCTCGTTGACACCATCATTGGGAGATGAGGAAAATGTCATATGGGCATAGTAGGTTCGAAAGAGTGGGTAATGTTGCTTCTTCAGGCTTTGCCTGGGCACAGCAGAAATTTCTCAGCATTCATAGATGAAAACTAGCTGTGAAATACAGTTTATTGCAATGGCTGTTGCAATTAGAACTTCTCCGATAAGTGGGTAGAGCTTTACATCTGGATTCATTTTTCGCACATTGGTCTGTGTAATATGAATACGTTCAGCCTTAGTGGGCCTCCTAAGACTATGTATGTAGGTATATTCTGAAACGGTTTTTTGTTTTGTTACCCTTTCTTCATTTGCAGAGGCAAAGTGTTTTTAGTTTGAGGCAGGCTGGAACATGTGTCGGTGTGACCGGATTTGTCCGTACAGCTCAGGAAAACACGAGGAGGGAAGTTTCTGAGTTGTATTGTTTCCTCCCGGTTAAGCCTTTTATTCTGGTTTCTGATTCTCTGAAGCAGAAGAGTCTTTGCGGGAGAGTATTATGTGCAAAGCTGCGAGTTGGTCAACAATGACCAATTACACCGTGGATGGTATTTTGGACTCTGGGCAGGGGCCATGCTGCTAATACAGAAATTAGATTGACATTTTAATTGAAAATCTACAGTGTTTCCTATTCTCTATAAAAAGCTACAGTAATCGAACACTGCAGAGAAACTGTTGCAAGAATTTTTTTTTGTTTTTCTTTTAGCTATGTGTGGTCAATGTAGATCTTTTTTAATATTCAGACTATCCACCTTTTTTGGCGTCTCTCATATATTTTGTATTTATTGTATATTTACCTGCCCAGTCACAGGGATTTATACTTTTTCAGAATAGTTCAACATGGTTTTAAGCAAATTTTAAACCCTCCTATCCACTGAGGACAGAGCCATCTGTCTAGCTTTGTAGTTGCCAAGGTCCTGTGCTGCACACATGAACAGCAATGACAGTAGACATTTAGACCCCCATTTATTGCACAATTTCTGAAGCCGTCAAGTCGAAGAATTCCATCATTCGCAATGGGCCTGTTCACACCCGAGCGTTGTGTTGCTTGTCACCTGTCATGTAAAGCTAGAAAAGGTTTGTGAGCTTCTTTGCAGCAGAATAGAATGTTTTTGGCCCCATAGACTTTAACATGTAAATGGGCGCTTTTCAAGTGCTCCCATTTAAACCTCTACGGGGCCAAAAAAACATGCAATTTTGTTCATATACTACAAGTTGGTGTATAAAATACACCCAAAAAAGCCTCTATATCTTCTGGCATCTGTCATGCTCGATTAATGAATGAAGCTGGCCATAGATCAAAATTTCTATTCATCTATCGCCATTCCTGCTCAACAGAAGTCCATCTATAATAATCATCTTCTGTCGAAAGGGAGTGTTGGAAATTTTTCATTCGATAAGAAGTTGCAGCACTGAGCAGTGTATACAGTGGAGGAATCCCTGGAGGATTCCTCCATCCGCCTTGCTTGTGTGGATGGGGAAATCGTCTGTTTGTGTGGGTGGTGTGTTTTTTTTTTTTTTTCGAGAAAAAGAAAAAAAAAAAAAATTAGTTATAACCTGCCAAAGGTGTTTGAAAGTTTAAGCTGGCCATAGATGATGCGATGGGGGGCGGCACAGGCCAAGATTTGAACCATCGATGGCCGGTGTTTATATTTTTTCTCGACAGAAATTACCGTCTGCACATGCGCGGTATAGCCATGGTGAAGCCGTGCATATGCAGTGGAGCCCCGCGATCAGCTGTTTTGTGATGTAGCCGCTCCGGAAGTGATGCGGTTGAGCTTTTGCATGTTTTTTTTTTACAACACCCTGGCTTTAGAGCTGATATGAGAACAATGGCAGAGGAATGCCTTGACTGAAGCACTCATGCGCTAGTAATTTTAAAAGTAAACGCTGCAGAAAACAATATTGGTATGTTTAGATTAAGGATTTAATAACCTTTTTATTGAACATTTCCAATTTGAGCTTCCTTTTAGGGAAAACAATTTAAATGCTTTAAACCTTATAATAAAAAAATGCATCTGCTCAATACCCTTGTCATCCTACAAGTAAACTGGCAGAGACTTCATTGTAATTCTGTTTATTAATTGCTTCTGGAAATCTGCACTTTATGGCCCCTTTCACACCAGCGGACCAATCGGGTCAGACCACCAATTGTTCTCTATGGGGTTGCGGATGTCCACTGATGCCCGCCAGGCATCCAGTCCTAATAAAATCTGCTAAAAACAGACCTATGGCAATACGTTTGTCATCCAATCTGCCGGACGTATGACTATCAGATGGGAATGGACATGCAGTCCATTTCCATCCAACTACCCCATAGAGGAAAGCGGGCTGTGTCTGTGTGCCCTCTACATAGCGGATGCTCTTCTTCTGAAAGAGGCCTTACAGTTAGGGAACATTGAGAGCTCTGTATATACAACATGGTCAGGTCAGTGCCATATGGAATACTTAACGTTTAGTTGCATGCACTTGTATTGTGATGTGAACTGGTGATATCACATGCTCTGGTGACCCACTTGCAACTCGGCCAATTTATGACTTGATGTACCCCTTCTTATCGTGTGTGTGTGTGTGTGGGGTGGGGTGGGGTATTTTTTTTTTTTTGTTTTTTTTTTTTTTTAGACATTTCAAGTTCTTAGGGACAATTGGTGTGGTATTCTAAATGCCTGCTAAGCACGCCAACTTTGCCTCAGTTTTTAAGAATGCATAGCGAAGATGTACATCTGTTCCCAACATTTTGTTTGTTTTACGTTCCTTTAATTTCCTGTTTTTATTGCCAATACATGCTTTGCATTTCCGAAAACAGAATAAATGTGGTTCACCTTGAAAAAGGCCATCTGGAATGGAAAAGAATGTGTGCAATAGTTCTTTGTCTCATTTCTGTAAGGAGACCTCATTGCGTACACTTAGAAACTGGCAGTGTGAAGAGTCTGTGTGGGGACGTTCTAGTCCTATTTGGTATAAACACATACAAAGTCGGCCTAATAAATAGTAGAGTTTAATTTTCTACAGCAGTGGTCTCCAAATTGTGGCTCTTGGCTTACCTTTATCCAGCCCTTGGGACACTGTTCCTCCTACCGACACGAGGCACTAATCCTTCCACTATCACCAACAATGAGGCACCATTCCTCCCACTGACGCCCACATTGGGGCACTATTTCTTCCTTGGACACCAATGATGGGGTTCTATTCGTTCCACTGACACTAATGATGAGGCATTATCCCCCCCCCACTTATACCAATGATGGGGCACTATCCCATCCATTGACACCAATGATGAGGTGTTATTCATCCCAGTAATACCAATGATGGGGCACTATCCTCTCCATTGACACCAATGATGAGGTGTTCTTCCTCCCAGTAATACCAATGATGGGGCACTATGCCTCCTCCTACTGACTACAGGTGCTATGAAATTTTACTCCCACTGACCACCAAGCCTGAGATGTGGTCTACTCCCACTGATGATGGGGCATTTTCTACTCTCGCTGGCTCTAGTCTGGCCACCTTAAAGTCTGAAGAACAGAAAATTGGCCCTTTTCGTTTAGAAAGATTGACCCCTGTTCTGTAGTAACCTGTCAACTTGTCCATCATCCCCCTACCGCCAAAGGAACCTATGTTAGCTTTGTGGTTGGCATATACTATATGTCAGCTATAAGTACCATTACCATAATGCAGTTATAGAGAGAACCTAGAAGAGTTGGGTTAGAAGATAACTTTCAAAGCCACATTGGCCACCTTTTATTCATTGGTGTGTAAATCTAGCACCAGAATTGTAGGGGCTCTCAGGATTATTCAGTAGGGAAAAGGGAATATGGTATATTACCTGAGCTGCAGAGAGTTTTGAAAGATATCGCTCCTTTTATATTGTCACTATGCGTGTGCCCTTTTGTGGATGTTTCTTCCCTTTTGGATGTGTGGTACCCACAGCATTGGGAGGTGCAGTCAGTGTTAACACTAATAAGCTACTATTGTGCATTTTCACCTTGTAATTGAAGAGGTCATTTACTAAATTTTGACTAAATGAACAAAGGAAAGCCATTTGTGTAAATCCGTTGTTTTTTTATTGTTTTAAATGATAAGTAATTTCCGCAGAAGACAAAACGTACACATAAAAGACCTTTCACATCAATAAATCTCAGATCAATAATGTAGTAGATGTGACACAAGGGAATATCCAGCTCTGGCATAACTTGCTTGTGGCTTGTTTTGCCCTGGTTCACATTAACCTTTTATGACTGTATCAGTAGAGCTGATCCACATAAGCAATGGATTTTGGGTTTCCTTCTTAAATTTGTATCAGATTCCTACTGTAGATGTGAAGAACATAATATAATCATCTGGCAAGGAAAAACTGTGTTCTGAAAAATCCCGTAATCTGTTTAATTGTAGTTTTATGATAAATTGCGACCATTTTGCAGTGGCAACCAGCAATAAATAGTCCTACTTCCAAAATGTGGTTTGTGCTCATTTACGCTCGTCTCTATTCCCAAATTCAAAATCTGTTCCTGGGAGGTTAAAAGTGAGAATATTTTTACGATAGCTGCTGACAAAATGAATCTGAAAACCGAGGTGAGATTGCAGGTTTTAAAGCTTCGATCGTAGCTGGTTATAAATTATGATAATTGATTTCACAGGTAACAGTAGGTGTTGGGGAGACCCATAGACAAACTTTAGTAAGGCTTTGCAAGGCAATAATTGTATGTCTATCTCCTAACTCGTAGCCATGTTTCAGTTTCTTGGAATCTTGTTAAAGTGTTTCAGTTGCTAGATGTGATACATCTGTGTATTGTGTGTAAAATACGGTTGAGTTGGGTTGGTTGATGTTTTTTTCTTTAAATAAAAAAAATAGGATTTTTGCTTGTACATGATTCAGTCGCTATAACTTCCTCATTCGCTATACAAAAATTACTTATTTATTCATTTATTTATTTATTTTTGTAAAGTGAACCAGGATGTCTAGCCTTTTATTATTTTTGGGCCAGGTAACATTAACATTGGAGGATAGATAGATTTTTTTTAAAACTTTTTGGCAAGTTTTGAAAACCAAAATAAGTATTTTTCATTTTCACCAGACAAGTTCTGAAAGCTATTTCGAACTTTTTCACATTTCATGACGCAAAGAATACACTTTTTTGAAATTACACCAAAACTCTTAAATGTTTACATTAATGTATGTATTTTTCTTTATTAAAAAATTATAAATGGTTTTCTATATTAATAAAAATATATATATATATATATAATTTTTTTTATATAATTTTTTTTTTTTTTTTAATTTAAGCTTCAGCTAGACTTTTTTTTATTCTTGACAGCTTAGGTAAGATTCCGAAGGTCTGCCATGTTTTGTTGGTGACCTGTGTCCTCATTGGCTAGATATCCCCTCACTTTTCTTTTTTTTTTTTCTAGTGTCACAAGGAGAAGGTGTATAGCTATCTTCTAAACAGGAAAACCGATGTTCTGACCTCCCCACTCTACTAATAAAGATGATTTTATTGCTGCATATGTCCATGTCATAGAGAGATCCACTCACTTCCTGTCCTGGTTTCACCAGGACAGAAAGGAAAAATCTAAAATTCTAATGAAGATATGGACAACAATGACACATGACAGAGGTCATAACATTATTTATTTATTTTTTTCTGTACAACTTCATACAAAACAAAACAAAAAAAAAAGTTTGGTCTGAAGTTGGGCTTTATTCTCTAGGAAAGAAGTATTAATAATAGATTTACACCTATATTCTGTAATAAAAAGATGGTTTTGGCAGGTACAGATGTTCCTGCTTGGATGTGATCTTTAGTTGTATCTGGAAATGATCTCTCTTTGTATGATTTGCAGTGACATGCCTATAGTATGAGGTAGTCGACCAATCCTGCCAAAAGCATCTGGATCAGATATTGACTGAGTAGTCGGTGGGATGCAACCGGCATTTCCCAGGTGTGACTGTTGGGTCGATCTCCGATTCTTCCAGCCAATGGGGTATTTGATTCCCAAGATGGGAATGTCACATGGTTTTCCAAGAGTCCTCCAGCCATGGGAAGGATATTCCTTCACTTCCTTGGTAAGAGACCAAGGAAGTCACAATGTGGTGGATTTACTAAAGACAAAGACTGTGCACTTTGCAAGTGCAGTTGCACTTTATTATCCTCGGAGTAAATGTGGTAAAGCTCTGCTTTCCATCATCCAATGTGCTAGCAAAAATATAGTTTGTTTGTTTTTTCTTTACTTGCACCTGATTGGGTATTCTTTACAAAGTGACACTTTACCACATTTAATAAGAAAAAGCGCAACTGCCCTTGCAAAGTGAACAGTCTATGTGCCATTAGTAAACCAACTCCATGTCCAATCATTAAAATTGCAGATATTTGCTGCAGCCATTGCCTGATGGAGGTTTCGCTTATTTCCCTTGAAGCAGAATGTAGCGGGAGTACTTCTTCACTTATTTTTGGAAGTGAGACTCTGGGAGGGAAGAGGTAAGGATTTCAATGGGGAAATCCAGTTATTCTAGATTATCAGAACTCAATATGAAGCCAGTGTGAGTTCATGTTAAAAATATAATATTTTCGTTATGTAATGTTCTTGCTAGAATTGTGCAATTTGGAGTACTTTTAAGGTTTAAGGCCTCATGCACACTGGACATTTTTACAGCTGCTGTTTCTGGCTTCAGGCATTTTTTTTTTTTTTTTTTTTTCTGCAGCCAGTAAACTCCCCAGCATGTTATCCTATGCCTCCATGCATACAAAGGCTTTTATCAGCATTTTTTGGCAGGGGTATTTTCTGGCTGAAAAAAACCCCACAGAACTAGTGGGTTTGAAGAGGTTTTTACAGCTAAAAAAAAACGCTCTAACTCTGAAAAAATGCTTAAAAAAAAAAAGTGGCTATTCTGCGTTTATGGGCGCTATTGAGCCACAAACTTATGTGAGAGTATAGTTTTGCTTAAAAAATGCAAACGCTAAAAAACACTACTGCAAAAAATGCTGCAAAACTCTACAGCTAATGCTACTGGCTGTTTTTATAACGTCCAGTGTGCATGAAGCCTAATGCCCCGTACACACGGTCGGACTTTGTTCGGACATTCCCGACAACAAAATCCTAGGATTTTTTCCGACGGATGTTGGCTCAAACTTGTTTTGTCTACACATGGTCGCACAAAGTTGTCGGAAAATCCGATCGTTCTAAACGCGGTGACGTAAAACACGTACGTCGGGACTATAAACGGGGCAGTGGCCAATAGCTTTCATCTCTTTATTTATTCTGAGCATGCGTGGCACTTTGTCCGTCGGATTTGTGTACACACGATCGGAATTTCCGACAACGGATTTTGTTGTCGGAAAATTTTATCTCCTGCTCTCCAACTTTGTGTGTCGGAAAATCCGATGGAAAATGTCCGATGGAGCCCACACACGGTCGGAATTTCCGACAACACGCTCCGATCGGACATTTTCCATTGGAAAATCCGACCGTGTGTACGGGGCATTAGAGTGAGTGGTGGCCACACACTCTTCAAGAAATGATTGATCTATTTTCCCAACAATCTCTTCAAAACAGGAATAATTGATCCATTCGATCAATATGCCACACACAGGGGTGTGGATTTCGATAAAGATATGACTAAATTATTGATCGCATCTCCACCATGTCATTTCATAATCCAGTTGGCTGAAATACAATTGTATACAAACTGATCAATAACATTCCCCCCTGGTTGATTGACCCCATTAGATCAAATTGAATCTAAAGTGAATCTAAGTCGATCAAAAGGGAAATTATGGCTTTATTGGGTGTTTGCAAATATGATCATTTTGATTGAGCAGATAAAAAAAATCAAAGTGTGTGTGGCCACCAATAAAGGCCCCACCATGACCCACGGGTGGGGGGGTGGGTAAAGGTATAAATTACAATCGACTGTTGGCTTGCAGATTCTTTTTCAACAAGTTAGACATAACAAGACAATTTTTTTTTTTTTCTTTTCTTTTTTTCCCTCTCTATTTTCCCAAAGTAAGTGAACAGAACCCTTCAGTAAGGGCAATAAAGCTTCTTTTGGAAACTTTCTGGGTGAGAGGGTATCTATTCGAGGATTATCGTACATCAATGAGAGACATCTCCCACCTGCTGTTCCATCTCAAGGTCTCTCAGCTTGTCACATTGTGCTTCTCTCAAGCTGAGCAGCAAAAAACATCACATTCTTCATTGGATATGTTAATTTAACAGCTCTCGATAAAATGTTTTTCATGCTTCCGCCGGAGAATAAAGAAGCATGTTTGCTGTGTTAGGTGTTCTGTAGAATAAAAGATAATTGCACTTACTCCATGGCTACCCCACACGCCTGACTCTTCTCTAGGGTCACTTTCATGTGATCTCAGTACATTTAATATTCTAAAAATAACTTGGCTATTTAAAGAAGCCAGACCACTTACTAGGCACCTTTTTTTTTTTATTTGAAGACACGGTGGTTGGTAATAGCTGAGCTGGAACAGTTTAAAAGCTGTGTTAAGCTCAAACTGTGGAAACTCAAATTTAGAAACTTCACACAATTCTTCTTTTTTTTTTTTGCTACATATATAATACCAATATATTAATATACAAGCATATAACCTTACTTTTGCAGAGTAGTGATGCCACATTAGTATAGAATAGAGCAGGGGTCTCAAACTGGCGGCCCTCTAGCTGTTGCGCACCTACAAGTCCCATGAGGCACTGCAAGGCTAACAGTTACAAGCATGACTCCCACAGGCAGAGGCATGCTGAGACTTGTAGTTTCGCAACAGCTGGAGGGCCGCTAGTTTGAGACCCCCTGGTATAGAGACTCTCTATCTAGATCAGGGGTCTCAAACTGGCGGCCCTCTAGCTGTTGCGAAATTCCAAGTCCCATCATTCCTCTGCCTGTGGGAGTCATGCTTGTAACTGTCAGCTTTACAATGCCTCATGGGACTTGTAGTTTTGCCACAGCTGGAGGGCCACCAGTTTGAGACCCTTGATCTAGATGGATAGATAAAAAAAAAAAATGTTGTATTGATAGGAGGACACAGTAGGGAAAAATTCTTTAGAAGTCGATCTAATGCAGCCAATCAGCTGCAGTGCCCATCAATGTATTTTGACAGTGGATTTGTCAGATTACAAAACACAGCAGGGAAGATTCCTCCATCCACCTCGTTTGTGTAGATGGGAGAATCTGGTACTTTTTTTTTTTTTTTTTTTGATCCGCCCTCTGGCTTAGCTTAATGCCTAGTACACGTGGGCTGAATGTCGGGAGACATCAGTCGACAATAACTGCCCGACATTCAGACTGTGTGTATGTCCGCCGATCCAACAGAAGCTGACCATTTGGCCGACTTCTGTTGGACAAGCATGCATGCATGCTGAGAGCACTGACTGGAGCGTTCTAGTACAGCGGCTTCGACTGGAGCTGTCAGTTTTTATTTTGTTCAGACGCTGGGTTGAAGGAAAAGAAACGGTTAGTGCGTACCAGGCTTTAGGGTGGATAGAGGAGGAACAAAATGTGACCAATTCAACAGGGACTGGCCGAACTTCACTGATGGGGGGGGTGGAAGAGATTCAGTTTGTAGTAGTAGTAGTAGTAGTAGTAGTAGTAGTGTTGTGTGTGTTAATTTTTGTTAAAAAAACAAAACAAAAAAAAACAATGATTAAACAAAAGGTCTACAAGAAATACTTGACTACATCCATGCAGTTTTACTCCACTACAGAATAAAGGAGATATTCAAGGTCATCTTCTGCAGCTTGTGTTGTAATATAATGTAACTGGTCTGCAGCTCTGTGATTTTATATCCTCACAACTCTTTTGACATTTTTCTCTCGTGTAATGATAGTTTTGACAGTATGAGCCATGGCCATGAACATTACTTGGTTCTCAGGTCATGCTTGCAGAAGTAGCTTTTTTATGTGTAATGGTGTGTATTCCAATAAATGCAGATGGCTGCTTCAGGTAAAGAATTTTTCCCTACTGTCCTCCTATCATAGCCACTGGATACTGCCCTGAGTTTCTGTCTTCCAGTGCAATGAAGGTTAACAGCAGCTGCTGCTACTGAGAAAAGTTGTGCCACTTGCCAGCCTCCTTCTGCCTTCACCGCATATATTGCATGCTTAACTTCTTACTCAATTTGTTGCGTTTTGTGAATGAGCGGTGAAGATCCATAATTCAAATGCTTCTCCTCTATTCATTGAAGGCAGTTTGTGCATTTTATGAGATTAGTAATATGAATGGCAGAGATGCTCAACTTTTCTCAGTAGCAGCAGCTGCTGTTAACTTTCAAAGCACCTAAAGCCGGCCATACATAGATCGAAATATGGCCAGTTCAGCAGGGACCTGTCAAATTGTGTTCCATGTATGGGCTAGCTGGCTGTACACAAGGCGATCTATCGATCAGAGGTTCTTCTAAACGGTGAGCGTTACTGGCTATAGAATAATAGCTTAGCGGGAGGGATTCCTACATCCACATCGATTGTGTGGATGGGGAAATTTGTTCATTTATTTATTTATTTTTTTCTTGCTCAACTCACAGGTTGAACGGAAAAAAAAAAGGAAATCCTGTATGGTCTGCCTAAGAAAGACAGCTGTTTAGGGCAGTATCCAGTGGCTATAATGGGGGACTGTAGGGAAGACTTTTACTAGAAGCAGCCACCTGCAGATATTGGGATACACACCTTCGCACATAACTAATGTGTTTAGTGCTGTGTACCCCTTCGCTAAATACATTTTAAAAAAATGCAGCTTTTACTATAACCTTAGCACATGCACTCATTAGCAGAGTTAACTTGAGGCTTTGAACCATTTTAAGGACATGTGACTGCTCATTGTTCTTAAGGAGGTGTCTTTCCTAGCTATATGCCGTCTACAACTGGCACAGCAATCTCTTACTACCCAGTGTGTGCAAAATATTATCTAATGTAATTACAAAATTTAGCAATTTTTTTGTTCTCACTTCATGAAAAGTCGTGAAGGATGGTCATGCCATTGTACAGTCTCTTAAAAGCTGAATTATTTGTTTTATCAGTTATGGAACATGTTCTCTATAGTGAGCCTATAAAGAGCACAGGGCAACAAAAGGTAGCTCCAAACTACATGAACAACTTGAGCTTTTCACATGTCCAGAGATCTCCTCAACGTGACTTACCATATGAAGTGTTTGGTTCTATTTTAAACTACGTGATGTTTTCAAAGCAGGTCATATTTGAAAAGCAAATATTCCACACAAGGCCAGCCAATTCCATTTTTATCTATTTTCTGCAGATAATATGTGCAGGTTCTTATTACAGCCTGCTTTTTAGTGGTTTTTATTGTACTAAAGCAGGGGTTTCCAAACTTTTCAGTACGGAAGGCACAGAATATATTTTACAAATACTCACGGCCTGAAAAAAATATCAATTTTATTAATGAATGAAAAAAAATTAAACAAATTAGTGGAGCTTTTTTGTAATCGGCATGATATGATTTAGAACCCAGAAATAACTTCAGTAAAACAAAGCCAAAAAATCCCCAAAACACTCTTAAAGCGGAGGTCCGCCCACCGCTGCAAAAATGAAAAGCCAGGAGCTACACATACTGCAGCTGCTGGCTTTTAATAATAGGACACTTACCTGTCCTGGAGTCCAGCGATGTCGGCACTGTAGCTGATGTTTCCATCAGCTGTCGGGTGCATTCCGCCGCCATTGTGAGTAAGGGAACCCGGCAGTATAGCCTTATGGCTTCACGTCGGGAACCCTACTGCACATGCGCGAGGCTCTGCTCCTCTCTCCTACAGCGACAGGGGAGGAGGAGGGAGCCAAGTGGTGATATCAATATCCGTGGCTCCCGGAAGTGGGAACAGGATACCTGTCAAAGACTGCTATCCTGTCCCCCCCCCCAAAAGGTGCCAATTGTTGCACCAGAGGGGGGGGAAACAAATTAGCAGAAGTTGCACTTTTGGGTTGAACTGCGTTTTAAGCCATAAGCTGTGGGCTAGATAAAATCTTGTAGTGGGCTGCATTTGGAGAGACTTTTACTAAAGTAGAGGAAAGACCCGCTATAGCTCTGGTGAAAAATAAGCAGATTACAATTTAAAAAAAACCACCCGTTTACTGCTATTAGTACTCCTGTTAAGCCTAGTACACAATCGGTTGAACGGAAAAATAAGTGCCAGCTCTGTTGACACGATCCTACATTAGTACAGCGCTCTCGCCTGCTGAGCTATTGTGTTCTGTCAGGGGGACGGCCCCTCCACCAGAACACTCTCTGGTCAGCGCTCTCAGCCATTGGGAGCCGGTTGGCCGCTGGTTTTCTAGCATGATCATCCGACAGAAGCCAGCTGCTTTCAACACCTATGGTTTCATGGGCTGTTCTGCACCTGCAAATAGGACATTTTTGCCTCCCAGCACCAGTCAGTAGAATTTATCCCTCTTCCGATACACCTTAACATTATACATTGATGGGCCAGTCATATAAGGATACGGGATATCTTTTGTCTTCTGTTCATCAGGAGAACTGAGCTCTAAATAATTGTATGACCTCTTTTCTATCCAGGTTCAATTACTAAAGTAAAGACATATTTACTTGCATATCTTTGACGTTCCTTTCACTCTTCCCTAGCCATCTGTGAGCAACTAGCGTAATGCATTCACTGAATGTAATCATTGAGTCATTTCTAATAAGACATCTGAGTCAGGTTGTTTAAAATTTTCTTTGAACATTTTCCCCCATTCATAAAGAAGCAGCAGAGCATTTGAGTGCAGAGATCATTGCCTTCAAAACCCCACCCAGTTATTGCCTATGGTACATCCTATACAATATATCATACCTATTTAATCAACACTTTCTAACTTCAGTACATACCTCCTAAACCCTCTCCTTGCCTTTATCTGGCCCTTAGGGTACTTCTCCAGCAACTGACACCAACGGTGGGACACCATTCCTCCCACTGACACCATCAATGCCACAATTTTTCCCATTAATACCAACAATGGGGCCTTCTTCCTCCCATTCTAACCAATGATAGGGCATTGTTAATGCCTATTGATGCTGAGACATTTTCTTCTCCCACTGGCTTCAGTCCGGCCCCCCTAAAATCGCAACGACAGTAAACTGGCCCTTTGGTTAGAAAGTTTGGAGCCCCCCGACCTAGACGTTTGATACATACACCGATCAGTCATACCAGTAAGATCACGGACCGGCAAAATTTAAGAACATTGGTTGGGGGGGGAGTTATTCACATTCTGGAGTAGCACTTTAAAGTGGTTGTATAGTAATTTTTTTTTACTTTTACCTACAGGTAAGCCTATAATAAGGCTTACCTGTAGGTAAAAAAAATATCTCCTAAACCTTTACAGTTTAGGAGATATTCCCCTTGCTATGAGCCGCTGACTGCAGCGGCGCATGCGCACAGGGGATTCTCGGCTGAAGCCCGGCAACTGCCGGGTAAGAAATCTCCCGCGCGCATGCGCGGGAGTGATGACATCGCGGCTCCAGCCACTCACAGCGCTGGAACCGCGATACCCGGAAGACACGCCGAGGCAACATGACAGCTCCCTCGGCCTGGACCAGGTAAGATACCGACACCTCGTTCTAAGGTAAGTATTTCATAATGAGCTATTATGCCTTTTGCTTTACAGGGTTTAAAAAAAAATAAAAATTTTGCGGGTATACAACCGCTTTAACCACTTGCTGCCCAAGATACGTCATATGACATCATGTGCACCATAAGAATAATCATAGCAGCACTTCAGCCACTTGATCGTTCTTACAGGTGGCGAGAGGGGACGTTACCCCCACCCCCCGCTGCCGCCTTTCGGTACTTTTTTAACGATGATCCCCTGCGATCGGCAAACAAATCGTTCGCCGCCAGAAGTTGAGCATAGAGATTTCTGACAAACGCATACATAAGTCGTGTCCACATATATAAACGGCGTTCAAATCACACTGGTAGCGCTGCGTGCGTTAGAGCAAGAGCAACAGTTCTAGCCCAAGACCTCCTCTGTAACTCTAAACGGGTACCTGTAAAACCATTTTAAAGCATCTTTCCAAAGAACTCCAAAGTTGACCAATACAAAAAGTAAAGGTAAATCATCTAATTGAAATACCTGTTCTGATGACACCTAAGAGAGACATTTTCCTCACATTGTATAGATTTCTCCAATGTTTCTTGGGGGAGAACAATACAGACCGCAACATATTAACTGAGGCTTTTTACCTCTTCCTTGCTTAAAAGTGTTGACTATGCAACCACTAACTTTGATACTGATTTGTGATTGGTCACTCTGGGTGACTGCGCACAATTGCTGTTAACTTCAGATTGTTAAAATGTCCTGCAAGTTATAGGCTTTTGTGGTTGAGTCCATTGAGATTTGAGTATCTGGCCCGTGACTTTTTTCTGGCCTTGAGATGAGGTTGTACTTTGATTTATTAAAGCTGTGGATCAGCCGTGTCTTAGCCTTATAAATGACCACGATTCAGTCGCTCCTAGGTGTAATGGGCTGCTGGTTCCTTTGTGAGAACATATTGCTTAATGCATCACTGCCACAGCCTTACTCTTCCTGCTTTTGTCTGCTGTCTTATTGCCTATTTCTTCTCTTCAGCTCCGTAGTGCCCCGTGTAATGAAACGGGATATTCATGACTGTTCAGGCCACTGAAACAAATCTTTATTACAGAGGTTAGTTGGATGGAATGATGAGCTTTCCCAATCAAATATAAAGTTACCAGAAATGATTTGAGACCTCTGTGCTGCTTCGCAGATGATTAATCCCTGGGTTCAAGCATGTGTCTATAGCATAGCTCAGAGATACTGACATCTGTCATAAAGTGGCATACAGTTTCCAGTTAAAGGTGAATTTTTTCACTCCTGTTTTTAAAGAAAAATCTGTGCTTTCTATTTAATTGCTTTTATCGTTTAAAGAGGAACCCTTGTATGAGAAACCATAAAAAAAAAAAAAAAAAAAAACAGAAATCTAACCGACGTAAAGTTTCCGCTTTCCCAATAGAGTCCACTTGAGGCACATTAATAAAAGAAACACCATGTAAATACTGTAGTTGGTGCTAAATTAAGAAAAAAAAAAAAAAGGCCTAATGGAGTCCATTTGCCTTGCGCCTTAATAAAGAAATCCAAGTACAGTAATTTTGTTGATGCTAAATAAGCAAAATGTTATATTATAATTTTTTTTTTTTAATTTAAATAGGTGTGACCTGCCTTTAATGCATGCAAAACGCACAAAAAGCTGCAAGTAGGAACGCACCTACCGCTACGCTCAGGTGGGGAGGAGGAGTTTTTCTTCCCTCCAATCAGCTCTCAGAGCTCTCCTCACTGAGCTCTGCAGAGTGTAACTTCAGCTCTCCGCCCCCTTTTTTTCTGGATGCTCAGACAAGCTTTATCATTCAGCACTTTGAACAGGTGTAGAGAAGACCACGTAGACAGGCACAACTTATGTAGGAAGATTTGTTTCATCTCTGTGTATCATCTGAGGCTGTTCACTTCACCTGGTATATGTAAGGGTTTACAACCACTTTAAGACCCCTTTCACAATGGGGCGCTTTGCAGGCGCTACAGCATTAAAAATAGCGCCTGCAAAGCGCCCTGAAAGAGCCGCTCCTGTGTCTCCAATGTAAAAGCCCCGAGGGCTTTCACACTGGAGCGGTGCGCTGGCAAGATGCTAAAAAAGTCCTGCTAGCAGCATCTTTGGAGCGGTGTGTAAACACCGCTCCTCCACCGCTCCTGCCCATTGAAATCAGCAGGAGCGCTTTGTGGGTGGTTTTAAACCTTTCTCGGCCGCTAGCGGGGGGTAAGGCTCTGTTTCCACTAGTGCGACTTTTCATGCGACTTGGGACTGAAAAGTCGCATGACAAATTGTATCCCATGATTTCCAATGAGTACCGTTCATATCTGTGCGACTTCAAGTCGCAGCGACTTCAAAGTAGTCCCTGCACTACTTTGGTCCCACTTTAATGCGACTTGAGGTCCATAGATACAGGCATTGCTTCAAATCGCGGTAAAAAGTCGCGGTAAAATCGCGGTAAAAAATCGCGGCAAAATCGCGCGACTTTGGGGACGCAATAGTGGAAACATAGCCTCAAAGTGGCCAAATAGTGCAGCGAAATTGATGGTAAAGCGCCGCTAAATATAGCGGCGCTTTGCCGCCGACGCACTCACCGCCCCAGTGTGAAAGGGACCCAAGCATAAACAGTATCCTGCATTTATAATCCAGTTACAGGGATAATTTAAAGAGCCTCTGTCACTTTGCTCATTTAAGACTATTGGACTTCATTTTAAAGCTCAAAACATTCTCTTTCTGTTGGTGAATTAAGAAATTTAGAGTGAGTGTGCCTATGGCCTCTTTCACTTGGACATGCATTTTTGCACGCAGCAAAAATGCAGAATCTGTGCGACCACGGATGCATCTCTGCTCTATTATGTATTTTTTATTTTTTTTTACGCTGCTAAATGCAATTCTACATAACGCCCCCCAACGCACCTGTGTGAATGGCCCAGTTCATTTTAATTATGCTGCATACAGATGCATGCAGAACCAGACCATGCACACACATATACGCAGTGTTTTTTTACATGCCATGTGAATAAGGCCTTACTGATTGTCATATCTCACTGTAGGTCTAGCACAGTTGTTTTATTTGATTGAAAATGATAGGCTCTCTGTAATATTTAGTGATGTAAACCACATCAGGTGATCCAGGCTCGGACGCCGCAGTTATTTAATCATTGCAACCAAAACACTTTTATATTTTTGCGCTAATAAAAAAAAAAAAATGAGATTTGATAGTGATGTATTTTTTTTCGATTGATTCATATCAAGTGTAACATTTCACGGAAAGTCCACTTTATGACCCGCTTTTAATTTGCATGCTTTAAAATGGCTCAAAATAGAAAATCAACCAAAATGTCTTCAGTACAGACGACCTTGGCCATCATTTTTTTTTTGACACTGTAGGTTATTCTCTCCTGGTTTAATGCAGTGAGAACTGCTATAGAATACTTTTATGGAACTTTTTAGCACATGGCTGCCACATTATAGGCTCTTCACAGTGAAGTGTTAAATGATGAAGCAGGAGATGTCATTGTATCCCACTGGCAGTGTGAAGAGTAATGTAAATGCCTTTTGCTGCTGACATCCGGAGTGCTATGAAAAGGAGAAGGCAGGCCATGTGACTTCACACACGGCACTCTAATGATACATGGATAATGTCGTTCCAGAGGGACGTCTAGGAGAGTGAGAAGATAACATCTTGCGGTTGGATAAGTGCAGCACAATATCTTAAATACCCCGCCTTTTGAGGAAAAACAAGCTGTAAATTGTACAGGTGTGGGTTTTGTTTCTGGGAATAATAATTGGCAAGTTATGTCATTAAAGTAGCATTCAAACCACTTCAATCCAAAGATTTGCATCATGTGCCCTATATCTGAGTTCTATCTATGGAAAATGACTGCATGGTATGAAAAGTGTACCTTTCCTTTATGTGGATTTCATTAAAAAAATGACATTGTGGGTGTAAAAGGAGACGGATCTAGTGCCTCGGTATGAACAACATCATATAAGTACTGGGCGTCTCATTCTGTCATCGTTGTTTAGCATAGTCTCCTAATCTCTTCACATGCACAGAAAGATTTTGTGGAGGGCCAAGTGGGTGCGAGGGATTTTGATGTTTACAGGCTCAGTGTCACATATGGTAGTTTATCACATGTTTGAGTGCTCGTTGGTAAGCCTACCTAGAGCTCACCATTGTGTTGCTGGGTCTGGGTTTTGTTGATCCTGGATCTATTGTTAAGTCCCAGCATACACTCATGGCAGCAGATGTCATGATAATAAATTACATCTCGCTGTACATAATCTTTGAAATCCTTTTTATTGGAGAGAAGGGACACTGACCTGGGGGAGCATTTGTCAACAATCATTGGAAAGCTACATTACGGGCTTGGCATCCCCGCAGTAAGAGGATTTGTTAACCCAAAGTAACAGGCCATGCCATGGGCTTCACATGCCCTGCAGAATTTGAATCTTTTAACCACCAGTCACAGGACACGCCTAAGCTCTTCATTCCTGCAGCAATTGGTCAACCACCAGAGGTAGGCCAAACCATGGACTCCCCACTTCTGCAGCAATGGAATTGGTCAACCACCAGTGGTAGGCCAAACCATGGGCTCTGCGCTCCTACAGCAATATAATTGGTCAACCATCTGTGGCAGGCCAAACTTTGGGCTCCGCACTCCTACAGCTATAGAATGGAAAACCACTAGTGGTAGGCTAAACCAGGGGCTTCGTCAATCACCAGAGGTAGGCCAAACCATGGGCTCCACACTCCTGCAGCAATAGAATTGGTCAACCACCAATGGCAAGCCCAAAGCATGGAATCTGCACTCCTACAGCAATAGAATTGGTCAACCACCAGTGGCATGCTACACTATGAGCTCTGCACTCCTGAAATGATAGTTGCCCCCTTGCTAGCAACTTATTCCACCTGCTAAACTCTGATGTGTAATTTGATTTGTGGGAAAGGCACTTGATGGTGTCCTAGGCCAGCAGTTCCAGGTTTTGACACCTTTTTAGATGTAGTGACCACAGAATTCAGAGCTATGTGTTTAGTGAGACTTGGAACTATTTGGTATGTACTCCTCCTTATGGCTGTAAGTAGCAGTCACACCACCGATGCATTCAGAATTTCTCTTGCTAAGGTTGATATTCCTGATCTATGAACATCCATAAATGTGTACATATACTTTGTCCTCCCTTTTTTTTTTAATGCTAAAAGCAAGCATATTCTGAATAATTATGAGAGTGTGTATATATATATATATGTATGTATGTATGTATGTATGTATGTATGTATGTGTGTGTGTATATAATATATAGTCCTTGCATAGGGCACGTCCTACCTCAGTTTGTATTTGTCATGTAGACAAAAGTGCAAAGTGTACCAGATAGCTGATACTTAAATCTCCCAATCCAGAGAGAAGCCGCTACAGGTCATGTTCCCCTGAATATAGAGTGAGGGCAATGTAGAGTCCAGTGCCTGGGGAATGTTGGGCAGGTGTTAGTTTGTGTTCAGAATGAAAAATATCGCTTTTGAAGTGATCGTACGATAATCTGATCGCTAGTACCCAGCTTTTGAAAGTCAATCACGACAGTTCATGCAAAATTATCTGAAGAGCCAAACATGGAAATTTTTCTCATACGATACCAGAACGAACAATTTTAGTTTATTCAGTACAGCATTCATCCGAAAAAAAAATCATAAGACCAAGCCCATGCATGCTCGGAACTAAAGAATACAGTTCCCTTATAGCAGGCTAAGCAGCACAGTGCTTGTGCTGTCTAATCTGTCCCTCTCCACGCTGTAAAAAACCTGGTTGATTCAGCCTGCTCCCCTGCCCCCCCCTTAGTGTGCTGACCACGGTAATCATGGCTGCTGATTCATGATCACTGTGGTCAGGTTACGTGCCTCTGTCATCCCGCTCACTCTCCTCCTCCCCCCTCCTCCGGCCGCTCTCCTCCTCCGATCTAAGGGCTACAGCGGGAGGAGCTGAGCGGAGAGCACGTCAGTCATGTGACCTCCCGACTTACATCAGAGGGGGATCGTGGCCCCTCCTACTGTTGCCCTTAGATCGGGGGAGGAGAGCTGCCAAAGGTCATGTGACTGTCCAGAAACGATCGGAAGTAAGGTATTTATAGAGACAATTTTATAATAACATGAACACAGTGTAGGATCGCCTAGTAGAAGAGGGACTGGCATTTTATTTATGTATTTATTTGACTTTACAACCACTTTAAGCCTAATGCCGTGTACACATGGCCGGACTTTTCGACCAAACATGTCTGACGGAACAAATCCGTCGGACAATTCGACCGTGTGTGGGCTTCATCGGACCTGCAGCGGACCTTTTCTGTCGAAAATGGGACAGACTTTAGATTTAGAACATGTTTCAAATTTTTTCCGACGGATTCGAGTCCGGTGGAAAAATCCGTTCGTCTGTATGCTAGTCCGACGAACAAAAACCGACGCTAGGGCAGCTATTGGCTACTGGCTATGAACTTCCTTATTCTAGTCCGGTCGTACGTCATCACGGTCGAATCTGTCGGACTTTGGCATTACCCTCTACTGCTGTACGTATTTTTAGGTGGTTGATAATAGATTAAGAGTGGATAGGCTGAACTGTCAACCGAGATACGAATATGGACCTATTTAATTAGATGGTGCTATTAGCAAGGATATTGTGCATCGACCTACGCCAACTAGATTTTTGCTAGAGCAGGATCAGTGAAAGGTTGTTGCTGATTGGTCATTATGTGTTTCCGCACTTCACAGAAGTATCTGAGTTCAGAATATCTCACAGATTCTCCAACACAATAATAAGACTCGTCCTGTTTTTACTTTCTGCTCACTTCAAAGAGGGTTAAACTTGTGATACAGATTGGTGGCACTAATGGCAAACCCAATTATATTGTGTCTTGAGTTCACCCATGTCAGACAATAATGCTTATCACATGCCCTTTTTTTTTTTCCATGAAAGCTTATTAAAGGAGCCATAGAATTCTATTCATAGAAGAAACTGGGCTTGGGATTCAACAGGAAATCAGATTGACAGGCCCAGCTGACTCTGTCCTTGAAAAGCTTATTAGTGAAACATTGGTGTTGGTTATCGCGTAAACTTTCCGTCGGTTCCTTCAGATTTTTTTTCTGGTGTCAAAATTCTTGATCTTCTTCTCCTGGCACCTGAGAATCATCTATTCCTGTTAAAGTAATCAATGTGCTCACCGCTAACTAAAACCTAAACCAGGAAATATTTGCTTCACAGAATGTTTTGACATATGCTGTGGGTTATATACAGTGTGCGTTAATGCAACTCCCTTAAGTACGTAAGAATGCTCTGAAGTGTTCATGACCACAGGCATGTGGCTGTAGGCAATTCTTTACACTTTTTACAGCGGGGAATCAGCAACCTTAGTCCTCCAGAGGGACCTTGAAAATAAAATCTCTGTTTCGGACTTTTGTGTCTCACTACTGCTTGCTTCTAAAATAGCTTGCCTGTTAAAATGTGTGTAAACATACTGATTAGATGCAAGCCACTATGTTGTAGAAGAAATTGAAGCAGTTGAAATTTAAAGAAATTGCATATGAAACCATGCACTTAATTTTTAAAGAAAAGCACAGTAAGAAAAGCTGAAGTCTTGCTTCTAGCAAATATTCCCATACAGCCTTCATTTTCCAAGACCATGTGTTTTTGGGCAGCCCTATAGCCCTCTCCTTTAAAATGTTAAAAGAACTGTGTTAAGGCCTAACTCCAAATTTTTTGTTGCTTTTAAAGGGTTTGTTCACCTTTACCGAAAAACTACCTATACAGATAAGGGGCGCCTGTTGATAAAATCAAACACTGTAGCTTTGACCAAAGTTGAAGATTGCCCCATGTTATAGGTGTAGGCCATTTACATACCTTCCAAAGCCCGGTCCATAAACTCCCCAGAATGCAGGTAAAGGGCACCTGTTGATAAAAACAAACTGCGTTGCTTTGACCAATGTTGCATAACGTCCTTGTTATAAGTGTAGGCCTGTTTACATCCATTTGCTGCCTCTGCATCATACAGGCAGTCATCAGCTTTAATAAGAAACTTGGGTACAAGCATGGAACCTACACCATCTTTGTTAGAATGTGCCAACAGCCCTGAAGAAAGGGGGAGGCGATTCTCTCGAAACACGTTGGCTACATGTTTTACCTCAAACTATTATGTTCTTTATCAAGAGTTTCCTTATTCTGGACATTGGGTGCTCCTCTGTCCTTAAAGCGGAGTTCCACCCAAAAATGCAACTTCCGCTTTTCCGGTCCCCCCCCCCCCTCCGTTGTCACATTTGGCACCTTTCAGGGGGGAGCAGATACCTGTCTAATACAGGTATTTTGCTCCCACTTCCGGGAATAGATACCCAAGGCACCCGTGGGTATCTACGCCACTTCCCGTATTTTACCTACCTCTGGAAGCTTGGCTGAAAAAATCCCAGAGATGGCATCATCCCATCTTGCCTTGTTTCTAAGACACTCCCAGCCAATTCATAACCCCTCACGTGCACACTCTCTGCCCTGTCGCAGTAGCTCTGAGCTCAACGATGCTGTGACAGGAGAAAATGGACCACGTGTGTATGAGAGCTCACTTTTATGATGAGGGTGAGCAGTAATAGCTGGGAGTGTCTTAGCAATGTCCTAGCAACAAGGCAGGACTGGATGATGCCATTTCTGGGAGTTTATTGGCCAGGCTTTGGGAGGCATGTAAATGAATTACACTTATAGCAGAGGTATTCAACTTCAGCCAAAGCTGCATAGTTTGTTTTTATCTACAGGGGCCCCTTGCCCGCATTGGCATTTTTTTTTTTGGCGATGGTGAACTTACCTTTTTAAATAGTTTGTTTAGACCAAGCTAACCCAATTAAATTATTTACATTACTAAAAAAAAATGCAGCTGCTGTCAGCGCTCAATCAGTGTCGCAAGCTTCCTGCAATGTGGCTGGCCAAATGTTCTGGCTTATGGAACAGCTATTCTGGTGAAGTTTTGTTATCCGCAGCACTGCCTGAACTCTGATCGTGTCCTTCACCAGTGATCACATGACCAGTGTTCTGGCATTTGGTCACATGACTGGCACTGGAAAGGAGGACTAGGCACGGGTTTCTACAACAAAGGTAAGCATTTTAAAGCTGGACATAGATGGATCGAATCTTGGCTGGTTCAGCAGGGACCAACCAAGATTTGATCCATCTATGGGCAAGCTGGTTGTACTGAAGTCCATCCATCAATTAACTTCAACTACTAGTTTTACATAATACAGCAACATCCACACATGCAGGACACCCAACATTAGGGGTGCTTTAGTTTTCCAAAGGGAATACACCTTTGTACACTGGTACTGACTGGTATTCCAGTGTCTCTTTTCTCCTTCAATTTATCTCCATCAGTCAGCTAATGTGACCTCAGTGCTGATGGAGAGGTGCAGGGGAGGTGCAAACAAGAATGCTGTGTAGGCGCCCAGCATCCTCCTTATCAACCAATGACATCATTGGTTGTTACAACGCCAGCGGCTAGAAGGTTGTATTAGTGCACAATAAAAAAACCTGATTCTTGGTGTAAGTATAAAAGGCAGGCCTCATCCACATGCCGGCTTTTATACAATTTTTGGGCAATTTGCCAAGGCACACCTGAAGGCACCCTGGTTGAAAAAGGCTGATCTAGAATAGTTGAGAAGGGAGTGTTCAATGTAGACATTAGTCTCTCGTTTTTGGAATGTGTCTTGCTTTCAAATACTTCTAAGGTATTGACAGTCCCACTTTGGCTCTCTGAAATAATAGGTCTGATTATGTTGGTAGTTTTGGTAAATGTATGGCTTTCAATTTTTATAAAGTTTGACGCCACATGTTTTAACATCCCTTTAAATTGGTTGTAAACCTAGTTACACCACTTGTACCTACAGGTAAGCCTAGGCTTACCTGTAGGTACTGTAAATATATTCTAATCCATGGCTTAGGAGATATTTACCATGTATGCTTGCGCCGATGTCATCGACGCATGTGCACTGAAGAAATGGCTCGATCGTGCCGTTTCCAAATGGCCTGTGCCGTGACTGGCGGCTCCTGCGCGCAGAAGTGACGTCATCGCAGCTTCGCCCAATCACAGTGCCGGGGCACGCGAACCCGGAAATAACTCCAGGCGACATGTCACCGGTCACAGCAGTGTACAGGGACCACTGCAACAGTTTTGATCTAAGGTAAGTATTTCATAATGAGCTAGTATACAATGCATACTAGCTCATTATGCCTTTTTGTCTTGCAGGGTTTTTTTTTTGTTAATATGGGTTTACAACCACTTTAAATCTGCGCTGTGACTTGTAGCCGTATAACTGGAGAGTTGTGCATTGTCTGAAATCTGACAGGTATACTAAACTTCCTGCTTTTATGTTCTGCGAACAAACCTTTCAACCATATAATAATGTGAAAAAAACTTGGCACGATCGGATTTCAGTTTTTCAGGTTTATGATTGGTTGCTTTACACTATCGCTCTCTTGCACATTTTTTTGTCTTACTGGAATTCTGAAAATGGACATGGTGTGGCTCTATTAGAGTAGAAATACACCCATACTCACTGAAAATGCATGTGCTGCCGGTTCCACACATACAGCTGCACGTAACGTATTCTGCAATACACATCAGTGGACTAAATTGTGCTGCAATTGTGGTTCCTGGGCACCACAATAGGCAGATTTTACTCTTTACAGCCATACACTCTAATGTACAGCTGTGTATAAGAGTACTAATGCCGGCCAGAAAACCATGATGGCCGGACATGTGACTTAATGGGAGCATAAATGCTTTATAATTGGGGTCATTTAAGTCTTTGTGTAGAGACAAAAGACAAGTGTAAAGTATGTATGTTTTCTGATAATGGTTTAATTTTATTTCCTCCACTTGCTTCCTCGTGCATTCCAATTAAACAGCCCCTGGCTTGAATCAATCACTGCTATTGTCTGGTACTGATATAGATATCAATATGATTAAACAACTTCTGATAAGATATCACTTTTCTGATTTAGATTTCATGCCACCACAACTCCACCCGATGATTTTTCCTGCATAGTGTAATATAAATGTGTTTTGCAAACCAATCTGTGCTGCTTGCATGGCATATGGTATACTCATGTAAGTAAATGCCAGTACCCTATAAGAATATTGGCATCATGCCATATACAACTAAATTAAAGTATTAACAAGACTCTCGCATAAATGGGACTACCTTTTTGCTAGATTAAGATAAGAATTTGTCATTTTATATTTGTGTCCTTTTTCAGTTCTTCAAGAGAATTGCCAACATCTTAAAGGGGACTTCTGCATGCAATGGGGTCAACCACACCAGGACGTCTTTTGTAATGAGATGTGTTGGCCTGGGCATGTTTTCACGGGACTCCTTGTTGGCATATGAAAATCTGTAATGGTGCCATATATTGGCCCAAAGGACTTCTCTGGCCTTCCAACAAAGAGATGGGGGAGAGGTTTTCAAACAGACTTTTTGAAGACACTTTAAAATTAGGTGCACTTATTCCTTTTGCTTCTTTGCCCTTATCCTCACTCATTCTCCCCCTCCATAGACGCTTACTGACCTCAGTCCAATGACCGTGGCCTCCAGTCCTGAGACTCTAGACCAGTGTTTCTCAACTCCAGTCCTCAAGGCGCCCCAGCAGGTCATGTTTTAAGGATTTCCCTCAGATGAAACAGCTGTGGTAATTACTAAGGCAGTGAAACTGATCACATCACCTGTGCAAAATAATGGTAAGCCTGAAAACATGACCTGTTGGGGCGCCTGGAGGACTGGAGTTGAGAAACGCTGCTCTAGACGCAGGGAGATGGGGCTGTATAAGGCAGCCATGGCCAAGATGTAAATAAGCACAAGAGGCTGGGGACATTGTATCAAGGTAAGTATGCATCTGTGGAGGGGGAGGGTGGTTGGCAAAAAGTATAAGCATATTTTGTTTTCTTTAAGGCTGGGTTCACACTAGTCCGGTGCGAATTGCAGCTCCGGTTTCCCTCTGAAGCTAAAAATGATTCATTCAGCGGTTTCTCTCCGTTGTAGCTGCGGATCAGCTGACCAGGGAGAGGGGGAGGTGTAGTGAGGAGGGGGAGAGAATTCCTGTTCATAACGGAACACATCTGCGAATCAGATGCATTCCCATTGAAGTTTATGTGCCTGCAATTCGCACGGCACTGCCTAGAAAACGCACACGTTTTTTGTGCAATCCGGAGTGCGGATGCAACACACATATGTGAACCACACCCATTGAAAAGATCACATTTCCAAATGTTTTTATTTAATTACACTTACCAAGCTGGATGTAGCAGTGCCCCCCCCCCCCCCCCCCCCGCCAGCTCTAACACTGAGAACCAAATGATCAAACACCGGTTCTCAGAGCTCTGTGAGCAGAGCGCTGGTGACTGTCAGTCACTGCTCCCTGCTCTGCCCTGCCCCCCTGCTCACTGGAGCGCTGGGCTGTGGACGGGGTGGGAGCGGCCGGCTCAGGCTCTCAGCAGCTCGCTAAGAGGCTGAGCCCCAAGGAGCCAGTCCAGGCATGTGGGTGGATCCTGACCATATAGTTGTAATCCTTCCCATAATCCTTCCCGTGCCTGGACCGGCTTTGTGATGTCAGCTGACTACAGGCTTCAGCTGTCAGCTGAAAACGGGTCACCGGATTTGCAGAATGGACTGTGATCCACAGGAGAAGTACAGCCAAATGAGCTTTGGCTGTACAGTGGAACCTCGGTTTGTGAGTAACGCGCTCAACGAGCATTTCGCAAACGAGCACTGTATTTCTAAAAATCCTAACTCTGTTTGTGAGTGTTGTCTCGCAAAACGAGCAGGATTCAGGCCAAAAGCGGTATGCAGTACCGCTTTTGGCTGAGGTGGGGGGCGCCGGAGCCGAACAGCGCCGATCGCCGTTGTTTGTAAATGCACGGAAATGCCCAAGGACAGTTCGGCTGACCTCGGTAAACCTCCGGAAAGGCTCATGAACGGAGTCTTTCCGAGGTTTGCCAAGGTCCACCGAAGTGTGCTCGGGCCTTTTCAGCCGTTTACGAGGCTCTCCGGTGCCCCCCGCCTCTGGCTGCATGCGGTATTGCATCCCATTGAAGTCAATGCGGAACTAATTTTTTTTCGTTTCCATTCACTTCAAAGGGAAAACTCGCTTTGATATGCGAGTACTTTGGATTACGAGCATACTCCTGGAATGGACTATGCTTGTAATCCAAAGTTCCACTGTACTTCTCTTAACATTGGTGCTAAGGTCTTGCCTAGTGAATGCAGGATAATTTTTTTAAAATCTTGAGATTGGCGTTACTATGTTTGGTTCCTAGTGACCAAGGAAGGCGGCTTTGTAAGCTTTCAGTCTTCCTTTAAGGCCCCTTTCACACTTATACGACTTCAAAGTCGCGCGATTTTACCGCGATTTTGCGGCCGCTATTTTGCCGTGATTTGGGAGCAGTACTACTTTGTACGACTTTGCCACAACTTTGGCATTTTAACAAATGAAAACATACAGTAGGTGACCGTGATATTGTGTCAATCTCGCTGCTGTTATCGACGAGATTTGACACCTGCGAGCCCCGTCGCGGGAGCCAGCGCCGAGCTGGCTCGCTGATCGGGAAAGGAAAACTTTTTTTCCTTTCGCGATGAGCGACGGGCAGTGCTGACAGCTGTCTGGTATGAATCATGAGGTGTACAAATTTTAAATAGAAAACCGGCGTGGATTCCCCCCCAGGGGCATACCAGGCCCTTAGGTCTGGTATGGATTTTAAGGGGAACCCCCTACGCCGAAAAATCGGCGTGGGGGTCCCCCCAAAATCCATACCAGACCCTTATCCGAGCACGCAGCCCGGCCGGTCAGGAATGGGGGTGGGGACGAGCGAGCGCCCCCCCCCCTCCTGAACCGTACCAGGCCGCATGCCCTCAACATTGGGGGGTTGGTGTCTTGGGGGAGGGGGGCGCGCTGCGGCCGCATGCCCTCAACATGGGGGGTGGTTTCTGCGGGGTCCCCCCAAAGGACCTTGTCCCCATGTTGATGAGGACAAGGGCCTCTTCCTGACAACCCTGGCCGTTGGTTGTCGGGGTCTGCGGGCGGAGGGCTTATCGGAATTCGGGAGCCCCCTTTAATAAGGGGGCACCCAGATCCCAGCCCCCTACCCTATGTGAATGAGTATGGGGTACATGGTACCCCTACCCAATCACCTAGGGAAAAAAGTGTCAATAAAAAAAACACACTACACAGGTTTAAAAGTAATTTATTAGGCAGCTCCGCAGTACAAAATCGTGGGACAAGTCGTATAAGTGTGAAAGGGGCCTTACTGAGATTCTGCATACGTCTAGTGCAGTGGTTCTCAACCTTTCTAATGCCGTGACCTCTTGATAAAATTTCCCAAGTTGTGGGGACCCCTAACAGTAAAATTATTTTCATAGTGTGGGTTGCCAGCACCCAAGGCAAGACAAGTAATTTGCGCCCCTAACCCACGGACATTTAGTGCCCCCCCCCCCGATTCCCTTCCACTCGTACAGTATTGAAACCCCTTATGGTACATTTTAGGATGTACCACTCTTTCTCTTTGTTCTCCTTTCTTTCCCTTTTCGCTCTCTCTATCCTAATTTCTTGGGGGTTTTTTCCCCATCCCTCTCTCTAGCCATCTTTCTTGTTCTTTCTCTTATTCTTTCTCTCCCTTTTTCTTTGTTCCTCCCCCTCTTTTCCTCTCCCTTCCATGTATTCTCTATTTTTATCCCTTGGTGGGGATTGGGGAGAATGGGATGAGTGATGGTGCTGGCGGGGAGTTGGGATGAGTGGCAGTTCTGGTGCGGGGCGGGTTCAGTGGCAGCGCCGGGGAGAGTTCTGATCAGACAACTTAGGTGCTCTTGATCAAGGTAATCTGCTGATCTGAGAACTGTAGTGGTGACTTTTAATGGCAACTCTAATCACAGGTAGTGTTACTCACTTTGTCTCAGGCTTCACTGTGTCTCCCAGCTCTGTGGTGTCTCGTAGCCGTGACACCTATGCCGAAATCAGTAGATGGGGTCTCCCCCAGCCCCTCCCACTTCACATTCCTCACCAGTCAGCTGACCTCTAGTCTCTGCCCCCCAACCATGCCGTGAACTGAATGGGTGGCCGCAAAGAGGCTGAGTGGGCGGCCGCAGGCTTCAGAGACAGCCCTGCTGGGTGGCCGCGAACAGCCTGTGAGAGTGGCGCGGGCTTCAGGAACAGCCCGGGATTGGGTGACCCCTGGCAAATCATCATTCGACCCCCCGAGGGGGTCCCGACCCCCAGGTTGAGAACCACTGGTCTAGTGGTTCAGAGTCCATGGAGGAGAATCGTTTGTACTGTATAATGTCAATGATGTGTGTCTGTGTTTTTAAAAACCTTGATTCTGTTTGTATATCTAAAAACAAGATAGAGCGCCTTTTTTATAGGTATTTCTCAAATGAAAATTAAATCACATTGCAGTAACAAAGGTGGAATGTATAACAAATGACATTCAGCTACAGTTATAATTGAAAATGGTCATGTTGAATACACAAAAATGTCCCTTTAGTTAATTTTCCCAATACGGTGAAAATATTATAAAAAAGAACATTATTTTGCTTTCATAGTATGTCTTTATCTTGTCTCTGCAATTTTTTAATGAACAGCTCAAAGAAAATGTCAGTGATATCAGATTAAAGTGATTTCTCTTTTTTTTTTTTTTTCTGAGAACATCTGGAGATCACATATTGTCCTTTATACAAAAAAGGCATTCTGTTCTCTGGGTAAAGGTCAGTGTGCAGGACTCTCTTGATTATCTAAATATTCTGTAAAATGTTACATTTAATGCTTCAAATTATTTGTTTTTATAAAATGAAGCCAAGTTATTGGGAGGACAAACTCGCAGCCCAAGATGCACAACTTGTGTTTGAAATTAGACACACCAGAGCTGCATGCTCTCATCTCTCTGCTGTCCCTGCACTGCTGTCCATAGCTGGGAGAGGGTTGTTCTGCAGGTTCTGCTCATGTAGTGTAAACCCTGCATGAGCAGAAAGAGGAATCCAAGCAGTCTGCTGACATCCCCATGAAAAGGTTGCACCTAGCAGGAATCTTTTTCTCTGTTAATTAGTTGCAGACCTGCGTTACTTTTTATTTCACCCTGAAATAGAAACTGGCACAGATGGACCTGAAACAAGTGTGGGCACCCGGCTGTGACAGCTTGCGGCTTCTCAGCACTGCACCTCCCCACTGGCCGGGCAATCTTCTGAGACCTGTGACGTGTCCCAGAAGATTGCAGGGAGGGAGAGGAGAACTTCCGCTTGAGTCACCTAGGCTGCACAAGCGGAAATAGGAGCTGGGTACCTGTCAAAACTAGGTACCCACTGGACCCCCCCCCCCCCCAAAAAAATGACTTGCTAAATGTGGAATGTCAGGGGGTCAGGAGTCCTTCAAGCGGAACATCCACTTTTGGGTGGAACTCCGCTTTAAAAGCAAACCAGTTCACCACCTTACTGTTATCCTTTTCCACCACCGAACACTCTCTGCACTTACCAGAAGTGCATGACCACATGGAAGTTGGTCTTATTGCTGGCTCTCCCACCTGCCAAAGTCCTAGCATATCAGATGTCCTCAGTCCATAGTATCCGCTAATAATTTTTCATCAGTCTACCTCTTTTTCCTGTATGGAGAATGGTGCAAAAAATACCTGTTGCTTTTGCCAGAAATTTTGTGAGCTGATAACATTCGTTTTCTCTCTTACTCTGGACAAAGAGGGGTTTATGAAGATGACTGAGTGGGGAAGGGGATGAGGAGGGGTATAAATTCCTTGTAATCAGAAATGTAGATAGGGCTGACAACACCTGCTTAGTAAATATTTGGGTCCGATTTTTATTTTCTTGGGGAATTTACTGATAACCAATCACCATCTAGTTTCAGCTTGTTAAAACAAAGCAAAACTCCATGATACTTGCCTATCTGTAAACAGCCTGAAGTCCCTCACTGGTGCAGGCACCTTCTGCTGGCTTGCAGCCATCTTCATTGGCTGGCATGGGGCAACATCACTCCTGAGCATACTCGGGAGTGCGGTCATCACAGCACACAGGCGCTGTGCTGGAATGTGAGTGTACATTTCAAAGAAGACTGTGAACAGGCAGGTAGGTAGGGAACAGGGGCTGCAGGGACAGCATTTCCTGGCGGGAGAGGTGGAGAAGCAGGCTTACAGCTACTGCTGGAGGAAAGCTAATCTGTTCCAGTAAATGCCGCCCGTGCTCCTGTCCAGGGGTCAACAAGGAAGGTTTGTGATCTACCTATCACCTGTCAGTGGTCTACAGATAGATCACGATTGACAGGTTGCTGACCCCCGCTCTAGGCATACCTGCACTCAATTTATCTACTGCTATATATGGTCCAACTTGTAGACTCTAAATTTAAGAGTTGGCAATGTACTTTACGGAGGAGACGTCCACGTCAATTTGCAACTAAAATGGTTTGAATGTAAATTGTTAGTGTCAAGTTTGCTGGTTTTTAAGTGTGCTGGGAAATTTTCTGTATGTTTGTATTGTGCATTGCACAGCTTACCTCCAGTGTTAATTATAAATTGGGTTGTTTGCCATTCTTGTATAGCTTAATGTGTGAAATAGGTTTATTTTTGCTTTGCCTTGTCATATTCTTTAACAGAATCCGAGAGGTGTAAAGCTTGACATTGCACCATTGTCTTGGTTCCCTTTCTTCCGAACCCATGTTTACAGGCAGACCTTATAAAGTTCAGTAGGACCCCATTTCTAGTCCAGGTTGCTTTTAGTTATCCAAGTGGTGAACACGACTTTGAGACAAAGTGCCAGATGTGTTGAAACCTGCATATGCAGGCTCTTATTCCATTGTCCTGGTTTTCTCCATTAATATCAGTTGAATGTGGTTCTGCAAAATACGTCAAGTGGTTCCCAAGTGGCACAGAAGAGCAGTCGTGTGATGAAGGGCTTATAGTACGTAGAATTTTTGTGGTTTTAATGAATGAACAGGATCGTCATTTATAGTCATAGAAGAAGCTGTGTGTAGCTTGGAGAATTAATGACCTGCAGCATCCTTCCAGAGTTTCTCACACGTCAGTAGTACACGATCATGAGATGGCAAGACGTGTGAATGTAGAAAAGCTCTCATTAATGAGTTGCTTGTTCACACAGCAGTCACTTCCCTTACTAAGGAGTACCTGTCTTGACTTGACCTGTTGACGTTGGCCTTGTTTATAGAATTGTGTATATTGTACAAGGGCGGGTGCTGGTTACAATTGGCATGGTAAATTCTAGAAAATGTTCACGTGTTTTTTTTCCCCTAATTTTAATTAAAGAACAATAGGCAATCGTTTTCAATTTTGGATAGTTGAGGCCCCTTTTGAAGCAATCATACAATAATCTGATAGCATACAGCTTTCAAGAGCCTATCACGACAGTTCATCCGCTATTATGCGATGGGACAAACACAAAAAATGTTCTTGTTTTGATACAGTATCATAAAATTTCATTTAATCAATACAGTTGTCCAAAATTTACAATACATTGCATCACTTCTGAAGTTTAGTAACCTTTTTAAATTTTCAATGTGAGACTAGCATGCAAAAAAAACAGATTATCATTTGTATTATTTTTATCTCATCGTGTGTACCAGGCATATGGTTTTTCACCATCTGTGTCCCATTGGTGAGATTTACCTTCACTTCCTGCCCCATAGTCAAAACAGGAAGTGAAAGATAATCCTTGCAAATTATGAGAATTCCATGGGGCAGAACTAGTGTCCTCATTGGAGAATTTCCCCTCTGTTACTTTTCTGGGGACAACCCAAAATTTGGGGTTTTCTTTGCTTTCACTTTCGATGATAATGGTAAACGGGACAAGTGGAGTTGGTGAATCTCCCTAATGGGGGTGTAGACAACAGTGAAAACCTAATAGGTGTCCTAATTCATCTCCACTCCAACTAAAAAAAAACGTTCTTGTTTTATTTTTTACATATTCATAAAATGACGGATGATTGGTCACCTCCAGTTTAAAAAAAAAAAGAAAAAAAAAAAAGCCCTGTTCTGCATGTTCATAATTTTATACTTGACACCAATTGTAGCGTCAGCGTCTTTATTTCGTGTCTATCTATGTGTGTATTATAATATCTCTATCCATCTATCTATCTATCTATCTATCTATCTATCTATCTATCTATCTATCTATCTATCTATCTATCTATCTATCTATCTATCTATCTATCCTTCCTCTCTATCTGTCTATCCTTCCTCTCTATCTGTCTATCCTTCCTCTCTATCTATCTATCCTTCCTCTCTATCTATCTATCCTTCCTCTCTATCTATCTATCTATCTATCTATCTATCTATCTATCTATCTATCTATCTATCTATCTATCTATCTATCTATCTATCTATCTATCTATCTATCTATCTATCTATCTATCTATCTATCTATCTATCTATCTATCCTTCCATCTATCTATCTATCTATCTATCTATCTATCTATCTATCTATCTATCTATCTATCTATCTATCTATCTATCTATCTATCTATCTATCCTTCCTCTCTATCTGTCTATCCTTCCTCTCTATCTGTCTATCCTTCCTCTCTATCTATCTATCCTTCCTCTCTATCTATCTATCCTTCCTCTCTATCTATCTATCTATCTATCTATCTATCTATCTATCTATCTATCTATCTATCTATCTATCTATCTATCTATCTATCTATCTATCTATCTATCTATCTATCTATCTATCCTTCCATCTATCTATCTATCTATCTATCTATCTATCTATCTATCTATCTATCTATCTATCTATCTCTCTATCTCTCTATCTCTCTATCTCTCTATCTCTCTATCTCTCTATCTCTCTATCTCTCTATCTCTCTATCTCTCTATCTCTCTATCTCTCTATCTCTCTATCTCTCTATCTCTCTATCTCTCTATCTCTCTATCTCTCTATCTCTCTATCTCTCTATCTCTCTATCTCTCTATCTCTCTATCTCTCTATCTCTCTATCTCTCTATCTCTCTATCTCTCTATCTCTCTATCCATCTATCTATCCTCTCTATCTATCTATCCATCCTCTCTATCTATCTATCCATCCTCTCTATCTATCTATCCATCCTCTCTATCTATCTATCCATCCTCTCTATCTATCTATCCATCCTCTCTATCTATCCTCTCTATCTATCTATTCTCTCTATCTATCTATCTCTTGCTCTTCTGTTGTGGTGTTAAAAATCTTGCTTGCATTATTAATCAGTTTAAAAAAACGCACCGAAAAAGCATCCTACTGTTGAAATGCATTGAAAATGCATCAATAACGCACCTGGGCTACGTTTTTTGATGTGGTTTTTGAGTCACATGACCTATGAAAAACACAGCGTAAGCATAGTAAAATTGAGGCAAAAATCTTGTGCGTTTTCGGGCACCTTTTTTCTCTATTGGCAAAGTGCTGAAAACACCATTTTTGGCTGATGTTTCGGCCGCCAAAATTTTGGTGCATCTCTAGTAACAGTTGTCCCCTGCTAATTTTTTGGGTACCCCTGTGGTCACACGTGGCTGGTAAAAAATGTATATATATTCCTTGTATACCTAAATCTGGATTATTATTATTATACAGTGCCAACAGTTTACACAGTGCTTTACAATATAAAAGGGAGTTATAATACAATAAAATACAGGAGGATTAAGAGGGCCCTGCTCAGAAGAGCTTACAATCTAATAGACTATTGTCTAGTGTTGATCACAGAAATCATGGCCCATCATCATGTTGCAAATGTTACACATTTCTCGTATGCGACTGAGCAATCCTTTGCAGCAAAAAGATTTAGAAGGAAGGATGTAAAATGATTGTGCACGAGTGCTAAGAATGACTCCGTAGCTGGAGCTTAGGTTTGCTATGCTGAGGAAGATATTTGCATCCAGCAACCATTATTATCCCTGAACTAGTACATATTTTGCAGTCGTATTCAAATGACCAAGGCTTATTCATGACTACACATAACCATGTTTTCGGGATCCATGATTGATTTTGTTTACCCATTTTAGAATCGGTCATGTACTGTGACCCTCCACATGTTTCATCTACCCTAATTGGCAAAGTTTTGCTTACCTCATTTTCTATATAGATGAACTTTATCCACCATGATGGGTTGTTATATGCCCTGATCCTGTAAATAGCTTTTGTCAAGTGCTTTTTAATGAGTGATTAGAATTGAAGGCATGCTTGGGTGGACCTTGGCTGTTTTTGAGGATGGTGGACCTTGACTTAAACAGCTTATGTCTGACATGAACAGATTGAAGAAAGAGCTAGGCAAGGATGAGTTTGATAATCTCGGTGGAGTAGTTAATACTATGATGCGGAGGTGTATACGACTGTGACTGTTTTGTCATACTGGTGACGATTTTGTTCGCAAGAAGCCTTTTTGTATTTTTAGTTATTTTCATGGAATATTAAAGTAGATATAAACCCTCTCATATACCCAGTGAAGTGACTGGCTTCAGGTGATGCACAGAGATGAAACAAATCCTCCTACATCATTTGTACCTGTTTATCTACATTTGTCTTTCCTCCACATTCATTCAAAGTGCAGAATTTTTACAGGTTCTTTCAGCTCTGAAAAGCAGGGGGCGGAGAGCTGAAGTTACATCAGTGGGGAGAGCTCTGATAGCTGATTGGAGGGAAGGGACACACCCCCTTCACACAGGAACAGAGCTGAGGCTGTCGGTCAGCTGGAGCTCCCTCCCCTGTCACCAGTTTTCTCTTGGTGTCAGGAAAACTTGTCAGAAGTGATTGATGCTGATGGCAGAGGAATGAGGCAGCTGACAGAAATGACGCTTGGTGCTCTGCACTGAGACAAGCACACACTATAGAGGGATATGCTTGGTGCGTCCTGAGGGTTAAAACCACTTTAACTGTGGATTTCCATCTCTAAATTACACATCAGTGCTTGTGTATATTTTAGTCTGAACACATGGCACCTTTTACTTTTTTATAGACAAGGCACATTCACCTGCTTGTCCGTGTTATCAAAACAGGTCAGCAGTCTCAACCATGTCTGAGCTTATGTTTCAAAAGCCATTTAAAGTGGTTGTAAACCTCTGTCGATGGAAGAAAGCAAAACCCTCCTCTAATGTGCTATTTGCCTAAATCAGGAGTACTAAGTGTCATTTTATGTCTGCTGCCTCGTTTCCTCTATCTGTATGAGTTACTTCTAACAAATTTTCCTGACACCAAGAGTAAAAATGGCAACAGGGGAGGGAGCTCCAGCACACAGCCTGTGATTGACAGCTCTAGCTCTGTTCCTGTGCGCTGTGTGAAAGGGGTGTGTCCCTCCTTCCTCTAATCAGCTCTCTGGTCTCCTTGCAGAGCTCTGAGTGTAAATTCATCCACCCACCCCCAGCTTTCTGAAAGCTCAGACAAGCTGTATACGTTTTGCACCTCGAATGGCTGTAGAGAAGAGAGGGCTACAGATAAATGGGTAAAACTTATGTAGGAGGATTTGTTTTGTCTCTGTATTACTGGGTATATGTGAGGGTTTACAACCACTTTAACCACTTCCGGACCACCCACCGCACATTTACTGCAGCTGCACGAAACAACGTACCTGTACGTTGTCTCTGCTTCCGGGTCTGGGGGGCGCGTGCGCCCCCTCCGGCGACCCACTCCCACTGTGATTGGACACAGCAGTAGCCAATCAGCAGGTCAGGCAGAGGCTGTCCACCGGGACCCACCGACCGTTGACAGGAGAGGCAGAAAGGCGGTCTGCCTATGTAAACAAGGCAGACCGCCGTTCTGTCAGAGTAAAATAGAGATCTTGTGTTTCTTCTAAGCAAAAACACGGCTCTCTGTTTTCCTCCAATCAGAATATATCATTGCTTTAGAAGTAACTAACCTAACCTAGGCATTGACAAGATGAGGGGTCATAGTGGTGATAAGGTCCCTGTCTAAGATAGCAAACGTTATATGTTTAGTTTCGGGTTGTTTGTTAAATTTATTGTAGAAAATGGGTGAATATTCCGTAAACTTCAAAACAAGGCTGAATTTTTCTGCTGGAATTGTTCAAGTAACAAGGCGCTGCTTCCTCTGGATTGGATTGGTAAAAATACATTGCTAATGAAATGTAAATGAAATTTATATGCAAATTGGGAATTGTTTGCACATTTGCAGTAAAATAAAATATTCAGTGAAGGAAACATCTCACAAAATGAAATGTTCATCTATATAAATAAACGCCATAACATTGGAAAGGTAATTGAGGCGTATTTGTCATTTTCAAAGGAAAATTTGTAATTATGTGCAGTTTAAATGTAGCCAGCGGGAAGCCTTTAAAATGTGGAGATGTGTGCTTTGTATTTTTTCTTTCTTTTTTTTTTTTTTTAATTCTTATTCTTTTTATTATTATTATTCATTTGTAGTCTTATACATACTGATCATCTGTTTAAACTGGCAAAACGTAGGCTCAATTTTCTCACTTTCTGGCTGGTGAAACCATTACTAGGTCAGTAAGTAAAGCCTGGTGCACACCACTCGTTTTCTTCTCGTTCAACCCAGCGGGTTGAATGAAAAAAAAACTGACAGCGCCGGTCAGAGCCGATGTACTAACAATCCAGCGGATGCCAGCCGACATTCAGGTCGTGTGTACTAGGCTTAAAGCGGAAGTAAACCCATCCATAAAACAGTTTCATTTCTGGCACGTGCCGGAAATGTAACACTCCCATTGGTTGTGCTCTCAACCAAACTGTGAAACCATCCAATGGCTGGTGTCTAAACTGATCACATGTGCAGCATCATGGCAGTTGTAGATTAAACAGAGGCGAAGATGGCAGCCTCCTTGGCTGAAAGCGATAGGGGGGTTTACTTACACTTTAAGAGAAAACTCTGTCAGCCTGAGAAGACCAGTAAAACAAAACATGGCTTCTAATTCTTCTCTGCCCTATCCAAAACTTAAAAATAAAAAATGTTTGGCTTGATCTATACTTAAAAGGCACTGTGAGGGAAGGCTAATTGTTCCCCCATGTCTATATGACAGACCTTCATGTTTAACTGGCCATATAGCTTAAAACTTCCCTCCATACTACCTTTGCTAGAAAGGCAACAGATAAAACTCTCTACTCCTTGTTGCTCACACACTACCCGGAGGCTTCCGGTTCAGTATTATTTTGAACATCCAGTAGTCAACCCTACAGACATATGAGGAAAAACTACTTGGTGGCTTGAGAACCAGAAGCTTGTGAAGGGATTGGAGAACTAGCAGCAGTATTGGAAGAGGACAACATGAAGGCACCTAACAGTTTACACCAGGGGTAGGCAAGCTTTTGAGCACAGTGTGTGTCGAAATGTTTTCAAAGAAATTGAGCGTGCCGTTTTTTGGTAACAAAAGATGTCAACTTCCCACTCTCAAATCGCAAAAAGGATTTTTTATAAAGTAAATGCTGTAAACTAATTTAGTAGTGAGAAACGAACATCCTGCAACTCCACACCTCAGATCAGTATCCCCCTGGAAAGGGGAAGCATTGTTGTCTATGGGACATTGCACACAACCGAGTAAAGATCAGTAATACAGCATTGCGTACAGAGCAATAAAGCAAAAATAGAACATTTTTCATTTCAGGGCAGTAGATTACTGACATTTAATGTTTACACGAGTATAAGTGAGTATATTACAAAACTGGCAATGAAGAAGAATTTTGTCTATACTCAGCTATATGCTTGCACACCTTTACTTGCCAATACTCATGATTACTCAGGTCCTTTTTTTTTGGTCTCTTGCACACATGCCTCGCAAGTTTTTGAGTTGGCCTCAGTAAATTATGACACTCGTGTGCAAGGGGCCATAAGGGCTAAGTTCACCTTTTTAGTAAGCGTGTTACACCCACAGTCGGTGTCCCTCTTTAAACACAGCATAGTTGAGTGGGGCTCCAACCGGACAGCCGTGTCATTGATTCACAGAAATCCTTTGAATAAATAAACTACAAGTCCTGTCTGCCACTGCAGCAGGTGGCTTGTAGCTCTAAATGTACTGTGATTGTACAAATGAGCGCCCTTGTAGTTCATTGACTCTACCGGCTTTTTTAACTGATCGCTCATACAACGGTATGGGCACAAGCTGGAGGTAGTGTGTGCAGGGGCCTAACATTGTACATTTGATCCACTGATCATGGTTGCAATCCTCTGCAGGCTCCTGAGAAAATAACTAAATCTATGCTATTTTTTTTTTAACCTGTAAAAACATGTGGTTTATTTATTTATTTATTTTTTTAATAGTGGAACTTGTCCTTTTAAAGTGGAACTAAACCTTCTTATCCTTTACAGTCAAGAAAGCTGCCATCTTAGCCTCTGTTTGATTTGCAGGTGCCGTGGTGCTGCACATGTGATCAGTTATGACACCAGTTGATGGCTTGACAGTTTGCATGACAGCACAAGCAATTATGACAGTTCTCTTTCATGGCATGCCTTCAGTGTAACAGTTTTGGGAAACTATTAGATCCCCTTCCAGCAATCTTAACTGTATTGGAGAGAGTCGGCTGCCTGAAAAGTCTTCAGAATCTAACACTTCCTGCAGTGTCAAATGCCAAGTCCCCCCACTACACTCTGTGGTTCCTCCAACAGGCACCGGCATCACTACAGGACACCGTGGTGAAGTGCCGGCTGGCGGATCAAATCACGAAGTGCACAGATGTGTGGAATATTGAAGCGTCTTCAGCCACAGGAGCTCTTCATTACAGTGAAGTTCTCCTATGTACGGGGCAGGAGAGGTAAGTATTAACAATGTTCTTTGCAGGTGAAAAAATATTTAAGTGCCAGTCACTTTAAACTGAATGGGCATTCTGATCTATTGCTGCATTTGTTTTTGTTTGAAGCCAGATAAACATGGCATTCATTATCAATAAATAAGTTTGGTGCAGCTTGTCGCTCTTCCCATGGGAATGTGAAGCAAACGGCAGTAGTTCAGCTCCTGTTTGTATCATTTGTCTATTTGTCTGACCTAGATTTTCAACCAACTCCTATTGTTCACCATTTCCTGGATCACCTGAGGCCCGGGCTTCAAGGAAGCCAGACACTGCGTTATTTATAGAGCGTGGTTATATCTTCAGAAGATTAACGAAACACTGCTAAATATGATCTGCTCCTCTGTAGGATACTTGGCTTCTGACTGAATAGAACAAAAAAGTTGCAAAGATGGCTTAGAAAACTAAGGTGGCCCTCACCCTCAGGCCGGATTACCTGAACCGTGCCGGAGTTGGATTCTCACTCCCCTGCTGGTCTATACTCTGGATTGTAAGGAAGTCTTCCTAGGCACACTCCCCTACTAACCAGACCAGCAATTCCTGTTCCTCTATGAAGAGAACTGTGCTTCGGAATGGTTTGCATTCACATTGCAGGATTACAAGTGAACCACACCTGGGACCACCTGTTCCAAATGGTTTTGGTCGTGGTACGCTTAAACAATTCCGGGTGCGGTTTGGAGCAATCGCGTTACACAAACTAACTCCATGTAATGTCTCTGTAGCAGAGGAAGCAGTTAACTCTTTCTGCATTGGAAGACAGCTGCTAAAATACTAAGGGGAAGACTTGTGGCAGGGTCCCCTACCACACACTGTGTTTGGGGCCCAATCCATATGGCTGTCAATTTTGGGAGCAGCGGCTTTGTCCAACTGCCTATGGGATTGCCTGTATGGGCATCTCTATGCAGGCAAAAGCATTCCTCACATGGGCATATGCTTGAGTACACCTGTGTGAACGAGGCCTAACTAGTGTGTGCATGGTGCTGTATCCCAAAAGAAAAGGTCATGCTAAACTTCAGCTATAAATGAGGCCCAACTTTAAAGTGATTGTAAAGGAAAAAAAAATGTAATAAAAAAACAAAAACAAACATTTTATACTTAGATGCTCCGTGTAGTGGTTTTGCACAGAGCAGACACAATCCTCCTTTTCTCGGGTCCCTTGCCGGAGTTCTGGGCTCCTCACCCTTGCTGAGTGCCCCCATAGCAAGCCGCTTGCTGTATGGCACGTGTGTGTGTGTGTGTGCTTGCTCTCGAGATGGCTCTCTGTGTCCATGAGACACAGAGAGCGTGACTCAGCCCCGCCCCGCCACTCCCGCCTCACTGGCTGTGATTGACAGCAGCGGGAGCAAATGGCTCCGGCTGCTGCATCTCAGCCAATCAGGAGGGGGAGGCCTGGTAGAGCTTGAGGTCTTGTACGCGTCACTGAATCGGGATCAGGCTTAGGTAGGTATTAGGGGGGAGAGCTGCACACTGAAAGTTTTTTACCTGCATGCATAGAATGTATAAAGGTAAAAAACCTTCAGCCTTTACAACCACTTTAGAATTGTGTTAGATATGCTGAGGGTAAGATTTTCAAAATGTCTAAATTAGCATACTGCCAATATTTAAGATTCAGGGATTGGCAGGGTGCAATGCAGCAAAAGATTTTCAAGAAAGTGGTACTGGTAGGGCAACCCTTGATGACTAGTATTCCTTGCTACACTTTTTTTCCCAGCATTACATAGTCAAGATAGGTTTTCTTTAATGATCTGACACCTTCTGCATGTTTTCACTGATGTAAAATCCAGCCTGTTAAACCCTTTATTTTACACCATGTGGATTTCAAAAACAGGAAGGTTGTGTTTTTCTTGTGTCTTAAAGGAAGCCAAATGATAAATATGGATTATGTTGCAAGGATGTGATGGCGTGCTTGAAATTGGCAAAAGCAATCTAATTGCTCGTGTTTGCTCAACATATTGAAGATATGGACATTTTATGTTTTTTCAGTTGAGTGAGGAAGGCTTAAACCATACACAGATTTCATTCATAGAAAAGTCATTCATCAGAACATTTTTTTCTTGCCATCATTGAGTCAACTAATTTAATTTGAAAACCCATAAAATTCATCCAGACCTCCTATTTGAAAGAAATCCCAGATGTATTAAACCGATTTTCATTAATTTTTTTTCCAAACAAAACCTACATTTACAGTTATAAATTCATTAAAGGAAAGTTTTCTGTCTTGCTCCTTTGGTGTGCAGTCATGTTTGAACAGGAAGGGGCCGTCCCCAAACTGTAACCACAAAGTTGGGAGCATGAAATTATCCAAAATGTCTTGGTATACTGAAACCTTAAGAATTCCCTTCACTGGAACTAAGGGGCAAAACCCAACCCCTGAAAAACAACCCCACAGGAGATTTGTCCTCACTTTTTATCCCTGTGGCACCCGGACAGGAAAGGTGGGGGTGACGTGGGTCACCAGCACAGGAATGCTCAAGCAGCAAAAACATCACATACAGTGGATATAAAAAGTCTACACACCCCTGTTAAAATGTCAGGTTTCTGTGATATAAAAAATTAGACAAAGATAAATCATTTGAGAACTTTTTCCACCTTTTGATGTCCCCTATAAACTGTATAACGCATATAAACAACAAACGGAAATCTTTTAGGTGGAGGGAGGTTAAAACAAACAAACAAAAAATAATAATAATATAGTTGCATAAGTATGCACACCCTTAAACTAATACTTTTGTTAAAGCATCTTTTAATTTTATTACAGCTCTCAGTTTTTTTTGGGTATGAGTCTATCAGCATGGCACATCTTGACTTGGCAATATTTGCCCACTCTTCTTTGCAAAAACACTCCAAATCTGTCAGATTGGGAGGGCATCTCCTGTGCACAGCCCTCTTCAGATCACACCACAGATTTTCAATGGGATTCAGGTCTGGGCTCTGGCTGGGCCATTCCAAAACTTTAATCTTCTTCTGGTGAAGCCATTCCTTTGTTGATTTGGATGTATGCTTTGGGTCGTTGTCATGCTGAAAGATGAAATTCCTCATGTTCAGCTTTCTAGCAGAAGCCTGAAGGTTTTGTGCCAATATTGACTGGTATTTGGAACTGGTCATAATTCCCTGTACCTTGACGAAGGCCCTTGTTCCAACTGAAGAAAAACGGCCACAAAGCATGATGTTGCTACCACCATGCTTTACTGTGGCTATGGTGTTTCTTTTGGTGATGTGCTGTATGGCCAAAAAGTTCAACTTTGATTTCATCAGACCATAACACATTTTCCCACATGCTTTTGGGAGACTTCAGATGTGTTTTTGCAAAATTTAGCCGGGCTTGGATGTTTTTCTTCATAAGAAAAGGCTTCCGTCTTGCCACTCTACCCCATAGCCCAGACATGAAGAAAACGGGAGATTGTTGTCCCATGTACCACACAGCCAGTACTTACCAGATATTCCTGCAGCTCCTTTAATGTTGCTGTAGGTTTCTTGACAGCCTCCCTGACCAGTTTTCTTCTTGTCTTTTAATCAATGGGAGTCCAGTTCTTGGTAATGTCACTGTGTTTTTTTGTTTTTTTTCTATATAGCCTTTTTTTATATTTTCAAGTGGCGATTCCTGTCCCAGCTGCCTAGGCGATGATGTCATTCGGTGATTCCCACTCTTGGGATATCGACATCTGCTATCCCAGGAGTTTTCGGGAAGCTTTATAATGAAATTTGGGTTGTTTGACAATTGCCATAACAATGGGATGGGAACTTCCACCGCCATTGCTATGGCAATCTGCAAATCGCGCTGTGTCCTGACTGTGCAGGCATAAGATTGGGAAGTGCAAGCTGGGTAGCCAACTGCACCAAATCCTGGAAGCAAATACAAGCAGGCTTCAGATGCCCACAGTAGCAATGGCCGCTTCCTGCATTCCTGGGGCGCTTTGAGTAATCATTTATAATCAACATGAATGATTACACTAATAACAGTACCCAAAATAAATTGTACTAGTAAAGAGAATTGCGGGGATGCTTTTTTTTTTAAAATAGACAAGGACAGTGGAACTCCGCTTTAGGCCAATACTTTATACGGTATGCCATTTTATATGCACAATGAGTAAATACACGTGGCCATGTACCGTGAGCGCTTCTTAGTTATTCAGGGTTGGGGAGGGGGGGGGGTAGACACCAACGCCATTGCTTACACTTTGATGTTTACATCCCCCGGCCCTAAATGAGTTGTTCACTAGACATCAGTGGCAGTCCAGCATGACCTTGACTTTTTGTCTTTCAGTATCACTGATGCCTAAGGTCATTCTGCACCTTTGCTGCTACTTCAAGTGGTAGTAAACCGCAAAAAATAATTCCAGAAAAAATTCCCCAACAAAATAATGGCATCATGTGATAGTATGAATCGTTTACTAGCGTATTATGAAAGACTTGCCTGAAAACGAAGCCCTCCAGCGGCGCACTGTCACCGCTGAAGGTGCTTCCATCTTCACCCGAGAGGGCTTCAGTAATATGAATGGCTGAGCCGGCAATGATGCCAAAGCTGCGCGAATGCTGTTTACGGCGCGGCTCTGAAGAAACGGCACAGGTATGCCATTCCTTCAGAGTGCCTGCGCCAGTGACGTCACCAGCTGCATCTCACGTTTAGGAGATATATACTGTACCTATAGGTAAACCTTATTCTAGGCTTACCTATGGGCTTACCTAATGGGTAACAATCATACAAGGGAGTTTACTCCCACTTTAAGGCATTACTTTTTCAGGCAGAAGGGAGGTGTAATCATTAACAATGTGTAGCTGCAGAATAACCTTCACATTCAGTAATTCTGAATGAATTACTTAGTATGTTTCAACTAATATCGACATACACACGTATATATGTCCTAAGTACAATGGACCACTTTCTAAGCAGGACCTTGTTGCCACCTTTCTCCCGGTAAGATCCTGAATAAAATTCCTTGCCCAATGCGAATGAGGCCATAAATGTCCTTGACAGAATTCTCTGTCCAGAGTTCCCTTTTCCTAATTTCCAGTTTTAAAATTGGAGAGAAGGGCCCCAGCAGCGGCTGCTGTATTGTTTCAGGAATGCGTATCGAAACTTCCAAGAATAAGGCCAACTAGAGGGGAAGTCTGCCAAGCACTTTGTGACCTTGCCATTGTTTTCACAGAACTACTCGGTTCTCGTGTGTTCTCTCTTCCATACTTCAAGCAGCGCCCCTTCCCCACCTCACACACGTGCATGGGTTAATCCTGCCCTACTCTGGTTGTTATCACTGTCTCTGTAATGTTCTGTGTATAGATCTCCTCTCCACCAGAATTGCTGCTCACAGCTGGTGCGGCCATCTGTTACATACAAAGCAGATTTCAGTCATGTTCGACAGAGAAAATTGCAGCCTTGTATCGTGCTCCTTACATAACGTACGCTGGATGGTGGTTTAAATAGATAGTAAATAAATACATAAATGCTGAGTATTGCGTTTGTAAGCAAGATTCTGCTGAGCCTAATTAATAAGGCATTTCAGAGCAAGTACTGATCTGACCACAATAAACTAAGATCTCATTGGTTGTTGTAAGTAGGCTATTAAAGTAGAAATCCGAATGCCATATCCATCCATAAAAACGTACAATTCCTGTTTCCGAAGTAAGAGAATATACAATATTGGATGCTTTCAGTAAGGCTTGCTGTTGAAGGCCACATACAGTAATGTCCCTGAGAATAACAGGCGAGGAGATATCTATTCATCTTTGAGTGATTCCTTGAAATGCTGGGACCCGTCATGGCTTTTTTTTTTGGCAACATGTCTTCTCCACTCCATAGAAGAGGTGAAGAAGAGGTGCATGCTCATAGTCTGACTTGCTCATTATCATCCACACTAGTTCTGCAATGCCGGAGGATCATAAGCAGTTCTAGATATGGGCTTTCTTTTATTGAGCGGTTTATGGCCAGCTGAAGGTGGACTTTTCAGTAACTTTACAACTATACTTTATTAAATTCCAAATATGTCAAAATTTTCAGCAACTGTAAAAAAAAATGCAGTCCTAAGTATCTTTCAGACCAGGACATGCCTGGCAGTATACAAACATGATCTTTTAGTTGGGATTGTAGTGCAGAATAAGTCATTGGATGGGGGAACACTAAGGCCCCTTTCACACTGGGGAGGCGTCGGCTGGAAAACGGCTCTATTTTTAGCGCCGTTTTAGCAGCGGTATTCAGCGGTTAAAACTGCCCCGCTAGCGGCCGAAAAAGGGTTAAAACCGCCCAGCGCACCGCTCCAGTGTGAAAGCCCTCTGATAGATTTCTCCATCCACATTAAAACATCACAGATATATTTTGTGCTGCACTCCTCTCTATCAGAATACTCAAACAGTGCTTGCATTTGATTGGATGTAGGCACTGTCCAGTTTTCCACACCGACAATTTTCCACCCCTCTCCTCTTTAATTTTCTAATCAAAGAATGTCGGGTTGTGTGGTGGCAACAAAGCAACACACTGATTGAATTTTTGCCTGTTCATCAGAAACCGATCTAAAATTTGCTCAGTGTATAGCCAACATAGAGTGATTGCCAAATCACTTTTTTTTTTAAATAACAAACGTGTTATACTTACCTTTTCTGCACAGTGGTTTTACATTGAGTGGACCCAAACCTCCTCTTTTTGGGTTCCCCGCCGGAACTCCTGGCTCCTCCTCTTCTCTGCGGTACCCTATAGGAAGCCGCTTCCAATGGGGTACCACCTAAGGGCTCGCTCCCAAGCCGCACTGCCTGTGTCAATAGACACGGACAGTGTGGCTCGACTTGGCCCCCCTCTACCTCGTCATAGGATTTGACTGACAGCAGCGGAAGCCAAGGTCCTGTGTGCAGGAAGAGCTGCTACAGATGGGCACAGTGCTGGATTGAGTGAAGACTCAGGTACGTATGGGGGGGGGATTGTGGGGGGCTGCTGCTGTTACCTAAACATTTTTTGCCTTTTAATGAAGGAATTTCACTACTAAGCAAGTTCACATTTCTGCTCGACAACATTTTTCTTAAATCTGCATCAGGGTGGATAAAAATCAATGATTTATTATTATTTTTCGTTTTTTTTAATCTGATTTTTTTTTTAATCAAATTTATTTTAATAAAATGCTTTTGGAGTAAAAATCTATTTAAGATACATTAATAATAATTTAATTTATCCAGCCTGAAATGGAGCTTAGTTATGTAGCATGAAGCTGTATATTCTGCAATATTTCCCTTTTTGGTAAACTCATTCAATGAATCCAAGCTCTGCAAGCTGAGATAACATGCACTGCATTGATGCATTCACACAATTTCACAGTAACCATGAGATAAAACAAAGTTCAGAAATATTCCTTTATCTCATTGTTTTGCAAATCTATGTACACTACAAACTGTATGATTTGAATTGGTTCTGATATCACTGTTTACTAACCTGACAGCTTATTATTCTAAATAGAATCTTTAATACCTGCAAACAAAATGAAAGTTTCCTAGCTACCAGCAAGAATGTGTCCTTACATTTAAAGAGCACCTGTAATTTCAGATCCATCACGGCAGCGCCTGTTAGCGGGCATCCACTTACCTGCTGCCACCACGTCCCTCACTTTGTGTCACTGCCGCACCACCAGTGAATGGGACTGTCGTGAGTTAACAGCAGGTCAGAGGAGGAGCCGTTGTGGGACAGAGATGACAGTCGCTCTTTAATAATTATATTTAAATTGAGTGGATTTAAATCAAATCCACCGTGCTCTTCATTGAAAAGCAGTAGTGCCCTGATTGACCCCGAGTGCTGACCCTTCAAGTTCTTGCTTGATGCTGCTGTAATGCCAACTAGTGTCCATGCTTATAATGGGTCAACATAAAAATTATATCTGGAGTTCATTTTTGACTAGCCGCAGACATTCGATGGAGCTAAAGTGCTATAGTTACATAGTTGGGTTGAAAAAAGTCCATCCAGTTCAACCAAAAAAAAAATACAATCCAATATACACAATCCTACACCCACAGTTGATCCAGAGGAAGGCGAAAAACCCCAGCAAAGCATGCTCCAATTTGCTACAGCAGGGGAAAAAATGCCTTCCTGATCCCCCTGATCGGATTTTCCCTGGATCAACTTTACCTATAAATGTCAGTACCCATTTATATTATGTACATTTAGGAAAGAATCCAGGCCTTTTTTAAATAAATCTACTGAGCTGGAAACAACCACCTGTGGAGGGAGTCTATTCCACATTTTCACAGCACTTACTGTGAAGAAACCTTTCTGTATTTGGAGATGACATCTTTTTTTTTTTTTCTCTAGATGTAAAGAGTGCCCCCTTGTCTTCTGTGATGACGTTAAAGTAAATAACTCAGCACCAAAGTTCACTATATGGACCACTTATGTATTGGTACATGTTGAGCATATCCCCCTTAATCTCCTCTTCTCAAGAGGGAATAAATTCAGTTCCTCTAATCTTTCCTCATAGCTGAGCTCCTCCATGCCTCTTATCAGTTTGGTTGCCCTTCTCTGCACTTTCTCCAGTTCCCCGATATCCTTTTTGAGAACTGGAGCCCAAAACTGAACTGCATATTCCAGATGAGGTCTTACTAATGATTTGTACAGGGGGGAAAAAATCCTCTCTCTCTCTGGAGTCCACATCTCTCCTAATACAAGAAAGGACTTTGCTCGCTTTGAAAACCACAACTTGGCATTGCAAGTTATTATTGAGCTTATTATCTGCCAAAACCCCCATATCCTTCACCATTGATTTCCCCAGTTGTCCTCCCCCCTAATATATATGATACATGCATATTCTTAGCCCCCGAGTGCAATACTTTACATTTATCAACATTCAACCTCATTTGACATACAGTAGTTGCCCAATTAGACAGAGCATTGAGGTCGGCTTGTAAATTGGAGTCATCCTGTAAGGACGTTATTCCACTGCATAGCTTGGTGTCATCTGCAAAGACAGAAATGTTACTTTTACTCCAAGACCCAATATCATTTATAAAGATATTAAAACGTAAGGGTCCCAACACTGAACCTTGGGGTACACCACTGATAACCTTGGACCATTCAGAGTAAGAATCGTTAACCACTACTCTCTGAATTTGTTTGTTTTTTTAGCCAGTTTTCTATCTAATTACAAATTGATATTTCCAAGCCTGTAGACTTCACAGCTTGAAACAAGAGAATCTGGATGCCGCACACTGGATAAAGTTGAAAATTCTTCTTTATTATAAAATCAGGATCATCAAAGATACAGGACAATCAGGCAGATGGTACAGACACAGCTATGTTTGTACCATCTGCCTGATTGTCCTGTATCTTTGATGATCCTGATTTTATAATAAAGAAGAACTTTCAACTTTATCCAGTGTGCGGCATCCAGATTCTCTTGTTTCAAGCTTTGCTTCAATTTGCATTTAGCCAGCACCTGGGACTCCCCTCCTCTGAAGGATTTACTTAACACACACCTGGGAGCAAGTCTACCTGAGCGGTGAGTCACCTTCCCTGTAGACTTCACCTTACACATGAGCCGTGCGTGGGGAACTGTGTCACATTATTTTTGCAAAATCCAGGTATAACACGTCCACAGCCAGTCTCTGTCCAAGGTTTTACTTACCACCTCATAAAAAGAAATCAGATTTGTTTGAATAAATCCATGCTGTCCATTGCTTAAAATATATTTTTTCCAGCAAGAACTCGTCTATGTGGTCTTTTATTAATCTCTCCAGTATCTTCCCGATAGTTAAACTAACAGGTCTATAGTTACTTGGTAAAGACTCTGATTCCTTTTTAAATATAGGCACCACATTGGCCAATCCAGTGATACCAGTCCAGCCATTAACGAGTCCCTAAAAATGAGAAACAATGGCCTTGAAATGACAGCTCAATTCTTTTAGGATCTGTGGGTGGATGCCATCTGGTGCTTTATCCACCTTTAGGCCTCTTTCACATGGGCGGCTGTTCTGCCGCTGTTTAAAGTATGTTTTGTTGTTTTAAAATTCCAAGACTCCAGGCACAGCGATCACTTGCAGTTGTACATTGCAAAAAGACAGCGTTTACGTGTGTTTACATGCGGCTGCGTTTAGCTGCGGTGGAACATTCTTGACATTTCCGATGTGCTTCCTGTTTTTTTTTTTTTTTGTTGCCGCTGCTATCTGCAGGAGAAATAGTACACTGCGATTATGTGCAGATAGCTGCGCTAAATCGGTCCTGGACGCAGTCAAATTTATTTTTTCTAACTGCACAAAACCCCATGTAAGGAAATTGTTGCTAAACGCAGTGTGTGAATGGGGCCATAGGAAAGCATTGTGTGAGCTGAGGTGCGGTAGATAACTTCATTTCTCCACAGCTAAAATCTGAATTCTATCCACCTGTGTGAAAGGGGCCTTATTCTGTCTAAATATTTCTGGACCATATCACTTTTGAGCCATTGTGGATCATTTGGGGCTGTTTCACTACCACCCCCATTATGGACATGTATAAAAAGAGCTGAAAAAAGTATTTCATTTGCCTTCTCTTTGTCCCCAGTCACCCACTCTAGATTATTTTACTATACAAGTAAAGATCATATACACTATATTACCAAAAGTATTTACACGCACATGAACTTTAATGGCATCCCAGTCTTAGTCCTTAGGGTTCAATATGGAGTTGGCTCACCCTTTGCATCTATAACAGCTTCAACTCTTCTGGGAAGGCTGTCCACAAGGTTTAGAAGTGTGTCTATGGGAATGTTTGACCATTCTTCCAGAAGTGCATTTGTGAGGTTAGGCACTGATGTGGACGAGAAAGCCTGGATCGCAGTCTCCAGTCTAAATAACTAATAAAAGTCTAAATCATCCCAAAGGTGTTCTATCAGGTTGAGGTCATGACTCTGTGCAGGCCAATCAAGTTACTTCACCCCAAACTCGCTCATCCATGTCTTTATGGACCTTGCTTTGTGCACTGGTGCGCAGTCATGTTGGAACAGGGAGGGGCCATCTCCAAACTGTTCCCACAAAGTTGGGACCATGAAATTGTCCAAAATGTCTTGGTATGCTTACCCCTGAAGAGTCCCCTTCACGAACTAAGGGGCTAAGCTCAACCCCTGAAAAACAACCCCACACCATAATCTGTTATAGCTGCAAAGGGTGAGCCAACTCAATATTGAACCCTACGGACGAAGACTGGGATACCATTATAGTTCATGTGCGTGTAAAGGCAGACGTCCCAATACTTTTGGTAATATAGTGTATATGGATGGAAATTCGGCTGGCCCCCACTGTTACAGATAAAATCAGCAGTACTTACCAATACTTTTGGTAATCTAGTGTATGTGATAAAGGTGTTAGGCCCCTTTCACACTTGTGTGACTTGTCCTGCGACTTTGGACTACAAAGTCTCATGACAAGTCGTACCCCGTAATTTCCAACGAGTACCGTTCATATCTGTGCGACTTCAAAGTAGTCCCTGCACTACTTTGGTCTGACTTTGATCCGACTTGAGGTCCATAGACTTCAAGAGTACACAGGAATTGCTTTTGCTTCAAGTCGCGTCCAAAGCCACACGGCTTTCAGGTCCTGCAAGTATGAAAGGGGCCTTAAACGGAGAAATTGGAGATACAGACCAAATATTTTCATGTTTCTGTAATTGAAGGCTTCAAATTCCGCTCCAGACTGTCCAGCCATAGTACAGACATTGTGTCTCCCAGAAATCTACCCCCTGTGGCCTGGAAGCCTACCATTAATTTAGGCCATATAGAGGGGCACTGAGCTGTGTTTTGATACCATTTCCAGATGTGACTTCATCAACGTCCGCCTAGCTCACACAGTTGTTTTTCAGCATTATTTTTCTGCTGATCGCATGCTTGTCTGTTTTTATTGGGTAACATGTCATGAATTGGAGGCTCCTGTTACTGGCTCTGCAAATAAACACGTTTTCTCTTCCTTAACCTTGGAACCTTTTGCTTGACATACTACCAGTCCTTGGAATCTGGAAAGAAAATGTATTGTCTTGTTGAACAAAACCGGCAGTGTTCTTCCAGTTGGAGCCTGGGGGCTAACAGTCTCTGGTGCTCTGAAAGGTATCTATGTTTTAAATAACACTCAACAACATGGAGCAGCATTAGTTAACTCTTTCACTGCTTGAGCCTAACAAAAATGGTGGAGCTCCAGAGGACCCTCGGGTAAAGAAAAGCTTGCTGCAGAAATGCATTCTGATGGGTATTTTTATAGTGCCAACAATTTACACAAGGAATGACATTCATATCATTTTTTTGTCTTCATAAAGTTTACCAATTTAAATCCCCTATTTCACATGCATACACACACACACACACACTAGAGCCAGTTTTAGACCGTACCCAATGGAAACCCACGCAAGCATGTGGAGAACGTGCAGACTCCATGCAGGTAGTCTGTTGACCAGGATATGAACCAAGGACCCAAATGCTGCAAGGAAGAAGTCAGAACCGCTAAGCCACAGTGCAGCTCATATCTACTTTCTTGGCTGTAATGTTGATGCACTGACTTGAGTACTTTCAGTGACCTGACACAAGTATACCGATCAGAAAAGTTGGAGAAACCTCAGACACCTCTTGGCTGATTTGTGCTTTTTGGCCTTGGTCTTTAACTACTTCCAGACCGCCACATGATGATGTACATCCTCACTTTGAGGATGGATATCGTTGTTATGGCAGCAGCTAGCTGCCATAACCCCGGTATCCCCGTGTTCGGCCGGCGATCCGGTACAAGATAAAAGGGGTCTCTGCGGCCATCGACATCGGTGGAGGCGATCCGGTCCTTCTTCTGGCTGTGCATGGAGACAAGTGAGTGGGTGATTTTTTTTTGCATAATATGAAAGATGATATTACGCGGAGTAAATAGATACCCAACGTGTCATGCTTTAAAATTGCGCGCTCGTGGAATGTCGCCAAATTACGGTACTTAAAAATATCTTTAGGCGATGTTCAAAGTTTCTACATGTTTCCAGTTTAAAGTTAGAGGAGGTCTAGTTCTAGAATTATTGCTCTCGCTCAGATGTTTGCGGCGATACCTCACATGTGGTGTGCAAACACCGTTTACATATGTGGGAGTGACCTACGTATGCGTTCACTACTGCACGCGAGCACGCAGGGACAGGGGCGCTTTAACGTGTTTAATTTTGTTTCAAAATTTTAATTTTTTTTTTTTAATTAAAAAAAAAAAAGATCACTTTTATTGCTATCGTAAGGAATGTAAAGCTCCTTTGGGATAACAATGCAGCATGACAGGTCCTCTTTATAGAGAGATCTGGGGTCCACAAGTAAAGTCAACGTCACTCTGGTCCTCCAAGGGCATAGAGATGAGAGGTGGCCATCTAGCCATCGATTATCTCTGTGGAAAAAGCCTGCCGATGCCAGATGGTTCCTAGAGCTACTGATCAGTAACGTTAGCATGGGAAGCAGCAGGAGGGGGGGCACCTCTCCCGCCGCTTCTAAAAGTGATCCTGCGGTGAATCTGCCACTAGGATCACTTTTGTCGGAAAGGCCGGCCGCCTAAGTAGAAAAAAGATACCATGGTTATTGCATTAAGCTGCAGCCTTAACCCCGGCATGTAACGTCAAACTGATGACATATATTTACAGTTAGGTGGTTGGCAAGTGTTGGACACATGTTGGGGGATAAGTGTTAAGGACAGATTAGAGGTCGGAAATGTTTTTGCACATCAAAAACTATGAACATTGGGTCCCATTTTGGAAAACTAGCCATGATATACAATATGTTCCCTACTGTCCATTGTATGCTCTTATTTAATCTTTTGGGATTGTTCACGCACTAGAGCCTTGTCCCCTGACTATTTGTTGGGAATTTGGAGGACAGGAAGTTCTTATTGGTTAAATGGGATTGTATTAATGAGTCTGAGCTTAAAACAAATCTTACAAAAAATAATACAGTAAATATAAAAAAAAAAAAAAAATACAAGTATAGCATTTACTTTAATACCCAAAGGTGACTCACGGGGCAATTGCTTTATGGCTGAGCATAAGATTCTAAAATGATAAGGCATATTAGATAATCGTTGGGTCATTCTGTGGGCACTACCCATCAGAAGAATCGATCATGCATTTTAGATTATCCGAACTAATCTCTATCATCTTCCTGCTCTCTCTCTCCTTCATAGCTATCCAAGCATGACTGTTTATGGGCACACCTTTCACAAGCAAGGTTTTTGGGTTGTCAGATCATGCTTGCATTTCTATATCGGAGGTGTAGATGGAATATTAAAAGCACAGTAAAATTTTGGAAGTCTACTTAAAATATGGAATTATGTTCTTGGTCGCCTTCCTACATGTTTCTGTTTATAGTGATCATGGTGGATATAGAATAAACACTGGCGGGGGATTTCCACTGCCCAGGTCATGGAATCTTGAGATGGGGAATTTTGATCAGAAAATACTTCCACGAATGTAAAGTGAACTGGGCATGATATGAGGGGATAGATGGGAAAATTGGAAGAGAGTGAGTTTTTAATTGTTAACCTGCAGATGAAATGACTGTTGCAATCTAGTTGCTATGGGCAACACCTTCACATTCCTGTGCTCTGATTTCTACTTCAGCTGATACACACTGCAATTGTATAATTGTGCTTTGTTGTGTGTACTGAATCATTAAAGCCGAACTCCATACACAAAAAAGAAAACGTTCTTTAAAAATATTTCTCAGTTGTCACAAAAGATATTAATCCACTTGTGTGTACAAAATTACTTTTGCAGACCAACAGCCCCAGTTTCAAAAAAGTTGGGACATTGCATTCTGTTTTTTTTATAGATTTTACAATGATTTGCAAATGTCATAAACCCAAATTTTATTCACAATAGAAAATTGAAAACATATCAAATGTTTGAATTGAAGAAATATACCACTTTAAGGGGGAAAAAAAAGGTCATTTTGAAATTGATAGCAGCAACATGTCTCAAAAAAGTTGAGACAAGGCCATGTTTACCATTGTGTAGCATCCTCACTTCTTTTAATAACACTGTAAACATGTGGGAACTGAGGAGACAAGTTGTTGGAGGTTTTTCGGAGAGGAATGTCCCATTGTTGCCTAATATAGGATTCTAACTGCTCAACATTCCTGGGTCTTCTATGTCGTATTTTAGTTTTTCAAGATGTGCTTAATATTTGCAATTGGTGAAAGTTCTGGACAGCAGACAGGCCAGTTGAGCACCCGGACTCCTCTAGTACGAAGCCTTCTTCGGGTACACGAAAAACCTGCTGCATTTGGTAGCTGGAGCTCTTGTTTGATATCAGAACTACTAAGAATACTGATGATTTCTGAAGACTAGTTAAAAGAGAAGTATGGGTTTTTGTTTTGTTTTTTAGAACCATACTTGCCTAGGTGGATGCAGCATCGTTCTGATGTCCCCCCCAGCGCCTCTAACACCGTCCATCGTTCAGTTCTCACAGCTCTGTGAGTAGAGACAGTCAGCGGCTCTCTGCTCTGCCCACCCACGCTTACTGGAGTGCTGGGCTGTGGAGGGGGTGGGAGCGGCCGAATCAGGCTCTCGATGGCTTGCTGAGAGGCTCAGTCCGGTGCCAGTCCAGGGATCCGGGCGGATCCTGACTCTATGGTCATGATGATGCCCAAGCCTGGACCGACTCTATGATGTCAGCACACCTGTGTTCTATAGAAGTATAGCCAAACAAGCTTTGGCTGTACGTCTGCTATTTAAATATTTTTCACTTTTTTTTAAACTCTTATCTTACTGGTTTTTTTTTTTTTTTGAAACTTTAACTGCTCTGAATATAAATAAAACCTCCCTGTGAAGAGGCGCTGCCGTAGTTTAAAACTCTGTTACATTCTTGTATTGGTGTGGCAGTGAGTACTGGATTTTTTTTTTTTTTTTTATAGTTCAGATCTGCAGCTGTGGATGCTGTGAACGATATGTGTCTTCAATGAAAATGTAGTAATGGCAGCTGTGTTTTAAATGATTAACTTCTCAGTTACCCTGCTCCAGTGATGAACACTCTGCTGTTTGCGCAGGTGTTCATTCATCCCTCTGTAGGTAGTCCAGTTCATGTCAATTGAGAAGCAGCAGCGGTACGGACACCGCTTCTGCTCCCATTGTGACAGCCGTGTGGATGCATGGCCCCAAACAGGACACTCCAGCTTTCGTCCGTTTTCATGTCATTTTTTTTACGATACCTGAATCTGGTACAATCGCCAACAATTTCAGTGCAGAGGCCTGACTGAATTCTATAGGGTATCTACTATACTCCTTTTTTACTTTCTGCAGTCCATTTGTAAATGGATGGATTGGTAATCTGGTGTCTAGCAGGCCTGCTAACACTCGGTTGTCATACATTTTGCAGCAGACCAGGTTCCCATATTGCACCACTTGGTGAATTCCTGTGGTGATCTTGGCAGCTCTTTTGTCTAAGCCAGGGATCTCCAAACTATGTAAACAAAGGGCCAGTTTGTTTCAGTGGGAGTAATTGTGCCTCATCTCTGGTGTCAGTGGGAGGAATTGTGCCCCGTGATTGGTGTCAGTGGGAGGAATTGTGCCCCGTGATTGGTGTCAGTGGGAGGAATTGTGCCCCGTGATTGGTGTCAGTGGGAGGAATTGTGCCCCGTGATTGGTGTCAGTGGGAGGAATTGTGCCCTGTGATTGGTGTCAGTGGGAGGAATTGTGCCCCGTGATTGGTGTCAGTGGGAGGAATTGTGCCTCATCTCTGGTGTCAGTGGAAGGAATTGTGCCCCGTGATTGGTGTCAGTGGGAGGAATTGTGCCCCGTGATTGGTGTCAGTGGGAGGAATTATGCCCCGTGATTGGTGTCAGTGGGAGGAATTGTGCCCCGTGATTGGTGTCAGCTGGGGGGGGGGGGATTGTGCTCGGTGATTGGTGTCAGCTGGGGGGGGATTATATTATAAAATCACGCATGCTCAGAAACAATTCGACACATGCTGGGAAGCATTGAACTTAATTTTCTCGTCTCGTCGTAGTGTTGTACGTCACCGCGTTCTTGACAGTCGAAAGTTCAGAGAACTTTTGTGTGACCGTGTGTGTGCAAGGTAAGCTTGAGCGGAATTCCGTCTGAAAAACCATCCAAGTTTTTTCTGACGGAATTTCTGATCGTGTGTATGAGGCATTACAGATAGCTAAAAAGATCAATGGTGTCAATTAATTTAGCTGAGAGGCAGAAATTGCTCATTGCTCAAGGAACCTCTAGCAACCTCTGGAGAAGCCCTGGTGTTCTATGGAACCCTAGTTGAGAAACCCTGGATTGGCATGTTCTTTTTCAGGCAGGTTACTTTCTGCAACATTTAAAATACTGTTGCATTTTTCCCAGCTAATGGCCATGCGGACATATTCAAACAGGTGGCTGTGACCGAACTCCCCTAGCCATTATACAAAGCTCCTTGGTGTTTTAGATCCATGCATTAAAGGTCCTCTTTCTGTCTGATAATTCATCATTTCATATTATCGCTTATACTCATGTGTTGAACATAATTCTGTTGTCCTTCCTGCCACGAGTTAGGGGAAAGCACTTTACAAGTCTGTGATCCATCTTTGTATCTGCCTTCTTTGCTTAAGCCTGGATAAAGCAAATGAAAATTCCTCGTGCTTCTTGAGGCATCTAGCCTTTGTTAAGATATAGTGTTTCTTCAATTCATTAAGCTGCAGAGTTTCTTGGTCCTGAATAAGAAGAATCGTTGGCATTTGAGGAATCTATGAATAGCAATATCGGCATGAAAGCTTCATCAGGAAGAAGCTTAGCTCCTGAGAGCAGCGAGCGGACCCTGAAACAGACACACATAATTACATTGTTGTCTTCCTTGTGCCTGGGTAATACTCGATTATCTGGTGCTGCAAGTTTTCTCTAAAAAGGAAAGGCCTTCAAATTAAGTTTTACTTGCAGAAAAGCAAGTCATTGATGCCTCATCTGGCTTTAAAGGATATCATATTAATCCGCTAAAGACTGGGAGTTATTGGCGGCAGTGCTTATGTACTAATCCTGAAGTCAAAGCTTCAGTCAAGTCATGGATTTGTATGAATGCCTTGTATACATGCAAGGGACTAAGAAGGTCTGAATGTTCCAGGTGATGTCAATTTTGAACAAGGCTTACCTGATCAAATGTGAAGGTACCTAGAGATACTAGATAAGTGTTGCCTATTCCTGATGACTTTGGCCTACAGAATGCTGCCTTGAAATAATGTAGTGCGCTTTCTTGTTAGCACAGCAAAGGGCTAAGCTCATCTATTAGGTGGCTGACTCAATACGTAATATTTGGTCAAGGATAAAGAGTAGTGTGGTGGACATGAGCAATATGTGCAGAGTGTCTTCTTTTGTATTCAGTGTTTACAGGGCTTTAGCAAAATGCTCTAGAAAACGGTTTTGTATTATGCCTTTAAGACCCCCTCTCTTTTGCTTCCTATTCTTTTTCTCTGCTTTTTTTTAAAGTGGTTGTAAAGGGTGAAGGTTTTTTTTACCTTCATGCATTCTATGCAAGAAGGTAAAAAACCTTCAGTGTGCAGCTCTCCCCTCAGCACCCTCTAATACTTCCCTGATCCATCGATGTGCATGAGAGCAGTAGTTCTCCCGGGTCTCTTGTTCCTCATTAGCTTAACGAGACACAGCAGTGGGAGCCATTGGCAATCGTCAATCACAGCCAGTGAGGAGGAAGCGGGGGGCTGGACATAGACACACACAGGGGCGTCCTGGGAGTGAGCACCCACGAATGCCCCCATACCAAGCGGCTTGATAGTCACCAGCTCTCAGCCTTAGTGGGGGACCAGTGCTGCATCCACCTAGCTAAGTATGATTTTATTTTATTTTTTAATTGTGTTTTTTTTTTTTTTTTTTTTATAAAGAAATTTTTTTTGTGGTATCTTATGGTATATGGTAACAGTGCTGGGGGAATAGCTAGGGTGCAGAGAGGGATCAGAGTGCTGGGGGGATATCTTGGATGTAGAGGGGTCAGAGTGCTGGGGGGATATCTGGGATGTTGAGGGTGAGAGTGCTGGGGGGATATCTGGGATGTTGAGGGTGAGAGTGCTGGGGTGATATCTGGGATGTAGAGGGTGAGAGTGCTGGGGGGATATCTGAGATGTTGAGGGTGAGAGTGCTGGGGGGATATCTGAGATGTTGAGGGTGAGAGTGCTGGGGGGATATCTGGGATGTAGAGGGTGAGAGTGCTGGGGGGATATCTGGGATGTAGAGGGTGAGAGTGCTGGGGGGATATCTGGGATGTAGAGGGTGAGAGTGCTGGGGGGATATCTGAGATGTAGAGGGTGAGAGTGCTGGGGGGATATCTGAGATGGTGAGAGTGCTGGGGGGATATCTGAGATGTTGAGGGTGAGAGTGCTGGGGGGATATCTTGGATGTAGAGGGGTCAGAGTGCTGGGGGGATATCTGGGATGTAGAGGGTGAGAGTGCTGGGGGGATATCTGGGATGTAGAGGGTGAGAGTGCTGGGGGGATATCTGGGATGTAGAGGGTGAGAGTGCTGGGGGGATATCTTGGATGTAGAGGGGTCAGAGTGCTGGGGTGATATCTGGGATGTTGAAGGTGAGAGTGCTGGGGGGGGGGGGGATATCCTGGATGTAGAGGGGTCAGAGTGCTGGGGGGGGGATATCTGGGATGTTGAGGGTGAGAGTGCTGGAGGGGTATCCGGGATGTAGAGGGTTCAGAGTGCTGGGGAAATATTTTTTTAGATTGTAAGCTCTAATGAGCAGTGCCCTCTGATTCCTCTTGTACCAAATTGTAATGTAACTATAATGTCTGCCCTCAGGTTGTAAAGCGCTGCGCAAACTGTTGGCGCTATATAAAACCTGTATAATAATATCTGGGGTGTAGAGGGGTCAGAGTGCTGGGGGGATATCTGGGGTGTAGAGGGGCCATAGTGCTGGTTAGGCATTTGGGGTTGAGAATCCAGGGGTGTGGAGGTGGTAACAGGATAACATTGGTAGGGGGAAACCTAGTGTGTGGAGGGGTTACAATGTTGGGGGTATCTGAGGCCCTGTCAGGCTGGATGGTGCCTCATGATTTTTTTATTGGCAGCTGTGTCTATACTTGTTACAACTGTCCTGAGCATCATTCTGGCGGATATATTAAATGCACAGGACAGCTTTGTTACTTTATATATGTAGTATTTTCCCACTGTTTCTTTGCTGTACAGAATTATTGTTCATGTAGTTAAAGCGGAGCTCCACCCAAAAGGTGAAGCTCTGCTTGTCTGACTCCTACCTACTTGATTTCAGTTTACCTGCGCTGTCACCCTTGTAGGGGCCCCAGAGCATTACTTTGCCCAGGGGCCCATGATGCTATTAAAACGGCTCTGCCTTTAAATACCCTAGAGCAGTGGTCATCAACCCTGTCCTTAGGGCCCGCTAACAGGCCAGGGTTGCAAGATAACTGAAATACATCACAGGTGATCTAATTTGCTGCTCAGTGATTCTATATTCTAGTCTGCATCTCCCCCAAGGTAATACATAAAACCTGGCCTGTTAGGCTCGATTCACACCTATGCATGTTGCTTTTGAGCGTTTTTGGAGGTTTTTTTTTCATGCTTGCCACGTTTTTGAGCCGCGTTTTTGCCGCGATTTGCATTTTGCGTTTTTTTTTTTTACATTTTTTTTTTACAGTCTTAAAAAAAAATTAAAAAAAAAAAAAAAAAACGGCAAAAACGCACCAAAAACGCACCAAAAACGCTGCAAAAACGTTGCACTTGCGTTTTTGATGCTTGTCCATTGAATTCTATTACATGCAAAACGCTGCATTTTGCATGAAAAAAAGTCCCCGACCCTTTCCAAAAATGCAGAGAAACAAAAAAGCATTGATGTGAACATGTTCCATAGGAACCCATGTTAAAAAATTCCCGTGCATTTCTGCAAAATGCATCAAAAAACGCGCTAGTGTGAATGGAGCCTTAGTGGGCCCTGAGGACAGGGTTGATGACGACTGATCCAGTGTACAGCTGTCCCTATGTAGAAGCAGGAATGTGCAGCATCAATTATTTAAGAGATACTTTAGTACAGTTGTAAGAATTGAAGGTATGGCTATTAATCCTGCACCAAAAGATCAATAATAATGATTTTTCTTTAAATTTGGTTTGCAGTTACAAGGCAGGTAATGTGGCTATAAGATGTTACATCTTGTTCACCTAAAGTAAAGAGGACTACATTACCTACTTGTCCTCCGGAAGATTTACTCCCCTTCAGGCCATTTTTTTTATTTTTGGCACCGCGCTATTTTAACTGACAATTGCGTGGTCATGCAACCCTGAACACAAATAAAATTGATATCATTTTTTTCCCCACAAATAAAGCTTTTGTTTGGTGGTATTTGATCACCATTGGGTTTTTTATTTTTTGCGCTATAAAACGAAAAAAAAAAAAATCAAATTTCTTCATAAATTTTGGTCAATATATTCTGCTATATATTTTTGGTAAAAGAAACCCCATTAAGCGGATATGTATTGGTTTACAGAAACCTTATAGCATCTATAAGACTATGGTGTGTGTGTGTGTGTGTGTGTGTGTGTGTATGTGTATATATATATATATGTATGTATGTATGTATATGTGTGTATGTGTATGTGTATATATATATATATATATATATATATATATATATATATATATATATATATATATATATATATATATATATATATATATATATATATATATATATATATATACACACACAGATGAATTTTACGCTATACATTTTTTTTGTTATACTAGTAATGGCGGCTATCGGCGACTTATGGCGAGACTGTGATAGTGTGGCGGGCAGTCTGACACTTTTTGGGGACCAGTGACACTAATGCAGTGATCAATGCTAAAAAAAAAAAAAAAATGTATACACCGTTAGTGTACTAATGACACTGGCTGGGAAGGGGTTAACATCTAGGGCGATCAAAGGGTTAAATGTGTGACTAACAGTGCTTGGTGTGTTTGTTTAATCTGAGGTGCTTTTATTAAGGGATGTGCTGGCTTTCATTTCCTGCTTAGAAGGGAAACAAAAACCAGCACATCTCCGCTGACAGGACAGAGCTCTGTATTTTTTATTGACAGAGCTTTGTCCTGTCTTCCTCTTTGCCGATCAGCGAGTGCCGTTGGTCAATAGTTGGCCGGCATCCGCTGAGCAGCTTGTGCTGTGACTAATCACAACACAGACAGCGCACCCCCTACTCAGAAGTGCTGGATCACATTCTAGGTACGTGATTCAGGAGAGCCACTCTGTCCCCGTACTCATATATGGGGCGGTCGGCAATCGGTTAAAGCAGCCCCGTTTTTAAAGTTGAGCCAAAGGCAATTTTTTTCCAATTTTGGATAGAGTAAGGGGTGGCATCTGTGTCTCATTGGGGAGATTTCACTTCCTGTCAAATAGCCAAACCTGAAAATGAGATGGAATCCCTCCAAAGTCTGGTTGCTACCAGATCGATCTAGCATCCCCGTTGAGATCCCTGTCTAGGCCTCATTCATATGAGGCGGACTCCGTTAGAAGTTAGAAACACAAGAGCTCTGTCAGAGTGACCATCAGGTTCTTGGTCACCTCCCATGACCCTGACTAAGGCCTTTCTCCCCCGATAGCTCAGTTTGGCCAGGCGGCCGGCTCTAGGAAGTGTCCTGGTGGTTCCAAACTTCCTCCATTTATGGATGATAGAGGCCACCGTGCTCATTGCGACCTTCAAAGCTGTAGAAAGTTTTTTGTACCCTTCCCCAGATCTGGGCCTCGAAAGTCTACAGACAATTCCTTGGACTTAATGGCTTGGTTTGTGCTCTGACATGCACTGTTAACTGTGGGACCTTATATAGACAGGTGTGTGCCTTTCCAAATCGTATCCAATCAACTGAATGGACTCCATTCAAGTTGTAGAAACATCCCAAGGATAATCAGTGGAAACAGGACGCACCTGAGCTCAATGTTCAGTGTCATGGCAAAAGCTGTGAATACTTATGTACATGGGATTATTTTTTTTTTTTTTTTTTAATAAATTTGCAAGGATTTCAAACAAACTTCTGTCACATTTCTGTTTTCTGTCCACTGATCCCCGCTGAGCAGGTGGATGGCTGGTCCGTGTCTGCTTTTCTTATGCAGAGTGGAAAGACACACCCGATGCCCTCTGTGGGCGGTCCGATGGAAACTAGCCACCTGTCTGTTTACACCAAGCAGCCATCCAATGCACTTGATGGATGAGGAACAGATCCCCATCCGTCCATTTCTAGCGGATGGGATTGGACATGTCCATTGACACCGGCCGCTTCATAGATGGCAATGGATGGTCTGATTGGGTCTGCTGACATGCTGCCCCAAGCACTTTGTGTGAAAGTAGCCCTGTTCCGGTTGTTGTGGCAACCTACAATTTGGGATTTTCTTTCACTCTCAGCGATAACAAACAGGATAAATAAAGGGGGTGACTCTTTCTAATAGGGACACAGACGAAACAAAAAACTGACAGGTGTTCCAATCCCTCTCCACACAATCCAAAAAAACAGTGTTTTGCCTTTCCTTACTTTAGATCAGGCTCCTCTCCTATACTGAAATTACCTTCTCTGATTTCACGGCACACTGTGAACTTCTCACAGAGTGCATGAGAAGCTGCAGCAAGTGAGACAGAGCCAGCCTCATTTCCTGGCTGAAGGACATCCAGCATTCTCTAGCATTCTCCTCCTTAACCTTACTGGGTATGTGATGAAAATGAAAAGGTTTCATTTAAAATTCTCATTAGCATGTGGATGACGAGATGGAGGAGCCAGGGATAACAAAAAAGAAAGTTTAAACTTCAGCTTTAAGGCTTGCATGGTGGGAAAAAGTGCAAAGAAAGCATAAAAACATACAACCCAAAGCTGTATTATGAAGCTTAGTAACGATAAAATAATGTTCTATGTCAAAATCCTTAAGGCCACGTTTACAGCACAACCAATAATTTAAAAAAAATAGTAGCTCCAGCCAAAAATGACATACAACGTGAAACATGTAAGGTTTTTTCCCACAAAGATTTGTTGAGTACAGCAGTCTCTTATAATCTACCCAACCCTACCATGCAGTATAGTACTCCATACAAAGGATGAGAAGACTTTTGTAATACCAGCCCAAAAGGCCCAGCCAATTCAAGGCAACAAGCAAAAGAAAATCAGGGGCTATTAGAGTGATACTAAAGTCTCTGCTTTTTGTCTTTAAAAATAACAAACATGTTATACTTACCTCTTCTGTGTGGTTGTTTTGCACAGAGCAGCCTGGATCCTCCTCTTCCTGGGTCCCTTGCAGTCACTCCTGGCCCCTCCCCCCTGCTGAGTGCCCCCAGAGCAAGCAACTTGCTCTGGGGGCACCCGAGCCAAGCCACAGCTCCCTGTGTCCATTCAGAAACAGAGCCAAGGTTCAGCCCCACCCCTTCTCTCGCCTCATTGGCTTACTGACTGATTGACAGCAGCAGGAGCCAATAGCGCCACTCTGCCGTCTCAGCCAATGATGAGGAAGAGAGTCCCGGGCAGCCAAAACAATCCTGCAACATTCCTGGAACAAGATGGGCTCAGGTAAGTATTAGGGGGGCTGAGGCACACAAAGTTTTTTTTATTTTATTTTTTTCCCATCTGAGGCTGGCTTCACCCATATCCAAATTGAATGCCGGTTTCAATGGAGCCGGTTCACACACCTCCGTGGTGGCCGCAGAGCACACAGCAAAAGGGTCCTGTGCATCTTTGGCTCAGTTTCAGGTCCAAATTAAGGCGGAAATTCGGACCTGAATCAGGGACGCACCGGACCCTCTGCTGTGCCCCATGCCGCACATAGTGTGAACCCAGCCTTAATACATAGAATGTATTAAGATAAAAAAAAACTTCTGACTTTAAAACCACTTTAAGGCATACATGGGGCGATTTATTTTAATTTAACCAGTGAGTTGAACTTCTGTTCAACTGCAGTGCATGGATTAAAATTCAGTTGTTCCCTGGTGAGCTAGTCGAATTTCAATCCATGTATGGGCAGCTTACTTTTACAAGTCAATAACTGGGTTTGCAAAGGCATTTGGCATCCATAAAGTGGATTTATATAATTTGTGTCTATGGAAGAAGATCTGTGATTGGATTTCAGCTTTAAAAGAGAAGTATGGGATTTTTTTTTTTTTAATTATACTTAGCGGTGGACAGAGTGGTGCAACAAAAGCTTACTCCATCTCGATACTATACTCGCAAATCCTGCAGCACACTAAGTCATCCATAGGGCACTCACTCGGGAAAGCCTGGTCTAAAGATCTTCCGGAATTGGAGGACACCACACCAATCCTGGAAGGATATAAGACAATATGCAAGATCATAGTCAATGAGCAATGGAGGGAGACCCAATTCAAAATTATGCATAGGGCATTTATACCAGCCCTGATGGATTGTGTCAACCCCCTTCTGGCAGTCTGTCCCTGGTGCAGCACTAGCAGGCTGACACTTCTACACCATTTCTGGACTTGTACACCAATTCAGGACTATTGGGACCAAATAATTCAATACATCTTTGGCATCACATCCACAAGACTGCCTAAAGATCCGCTGATTTGTCTGTTTAGCTGCTCTTCTCCTACCGTTTCTAACACCCTGAACAATGGGAAACCACTGTCCCTGACTCCATGGATGCATCTCTGCCTTCTAACAGCCAGGAGGGTCCTCCTACGGTCCTGGACATCTACTCACAGCCCATCACTCTCCACGGTAAAGAAAGAGCTGAAAACACTCCTTTACCTGGAAAAGCTGGATACTATGCTACAGAACCTCGGAACCACCAAGCGCTTTTTCTTTTTTTTTTTTCTTTTTTTTATTTTTTTTTACCAAGCGCTTTTTCACCCACTGGAAAGTCTTTATAGAATACTCTTCACTGACGGAAATCCAACAACTCCATGGTCACCTTTCAATACACCACCTGGTATGCCAAGGGAAACCTTACCAATTCCTTGGGCAAACTAAAACTACCTGACTCCAAACCCAACTTGTGCAGTGAACCCCCTCACCATTGCGGAGTGCTGTCTGCACCCATCCTCTAATGGGCTTGCCATCATTCCTTAGTCTTTTCTTGAAACTTTAGTACTATATTCACTAGTGATGAGCCCTTATAAGGTGTATATAGATATATTTAGCGCTAACGTACAGCGGTATTTGATGGAGTTACCCCTATCCCCCAAGACTGTACTTCACTTATTTGGTTTGGATTACATTTTATCCTGTTATGCTATTTCTCTTGAACACTATGGTAAACCCATGTATTGTGACCCCACTACATCCCTGATACCCCCTACACTGTGGCCTCTCTACATCCCTAATACCTCTAGCACTATAACCCCCCAATATACTCCAAGCATTGATATCCCCCAGCACCATTATTCCATTCATGTAGTACCCCCTTTTCTACTGGAAATGCAGTGCATGTGAACTTTTGGCTATGTGCCCACTTCCAGCACTGTGACAAGGACTCACCTATACCAAGCAAGTCATGCAGGCAGAAGGAGGGGCGGAGGAGGGAACATCCCTCCGGGCATTCCAAGCCCTTCAGTGCAAACAGTGCTGGACAGCTGGGCTCACATGACACCATCCATAATGCCACTTCCGCAGGCGGGCTCTCAGTGGTGTGGGCTCTCAGTGGTGCGGACTCAGCGACTACAGCTCCTACCCTGCAGCCTCCAAGTCTCGAATTCAAGCTGCATGGGGTGGGGTCAGAGCATCACTGGCACTCCGGCATCCCTCCCTGCTGGTTGTGAAATAGGTATCGTTCTGCACAGTGCACCACTGCCAGCCTGCCTTCCCTGTGTATCCATCACTCTCAGTGCCATCATGGGACCCCCCAATTTCCGGGCAGCGTGGGCTCAAGCAGCAGCTGCTTTGGGGAAAGTGCAGGGGCCCCCCATGCAGCAGGGGACCCTGGGCAGTGCCCAGGTGTGCCCGCTCATTAAGACGGCCCTGATTATAGGTCAGTTAAGCTGGCCATACATGGATCAAAATTTGTCTGGTTCAGCGGGGACTGACCAAATATCACTTTTAATACATTTTTATTAGTATTTTCAAACTACAAGTTATAGCAGGAATAATTATGCAAAAAATTTGCTAAATATTACTGGTTGCAAGGATCATCGCTGTAGTTACTAGAAGGCAATTTGTAAATGTTCCAAACTGATGGCATACAGATGGGCTGTACATGTCTCACAAGAGATCAAACAATTTGTGGGCCATAAGTACTGCTGACTTTATCTATAACAGTGGGGGCCAGCCAAATTTCCATCCATATACACCACACCTTTTTATCATCGTCAGAGAGCTTAGAATATCTGCGGTCGTCGTTTTTTCTTTTTTTTTTTTTTTTTTTTAGTTGGGAACTGGCATATTAGTTGGCTGGCATATTACAGAAGAGACTTATTACAGAGTACATTACAGGTCTGCAGGGCCTGGCAGCCTTCTGCACAGATTCAGTGGTGGAATATAGACATGCTTTGTCCCATGTGTCTTATTATATTGAGATTTTTAAAATTCCATGTTTGACTTGAAGCATCTCTTAAAGAGCGCAAGGCTGTGTTTTCAGCACTTACACTTAAGTTTAAATGTTTTGTTTTTTTTATTATTATTTTTTACATGCATGCTGTTCTGGTAGCAACCTCTACCTCTGCGGCATCAGGCATTATGTATTGTGGAAACAAAACAAAAGATTCCTCTTGTCCAGTGCTGAGGGATTGAGAGGTGCAAACCAAAAGGGGCATTAATTAAGAGAGTCATATGAGTGACTGTACCACAATTTTGTAGATCAAATTAATTCCAAAAGTTGCAAGGTCAGAAAATCCATAATAAAATCCTTAAAGTATCCATACAATGTTGCTGACAGCCATTAGATATCAGCAAGCTGAGTGTTGCAAACCAGGACCAGTACTGGGGGCGAACAAAGAAGGTAATGAAACCTGATGTCACATTGGCATCCATTCGATGAAGTAGGCTGCTGATGGGACTAGGGTGGGTGAGGTGTGGATAAGCCCACTGTGTACCCGGCAGAAGACTCCAACAAGCCGGTGTGTGAGGTCGGGTGGTGCGCTGGATGTGACGTCACCAACACAGAGCGATGCCGGACCGGTAACCACAAGAAGACTTGGGATGGAATGCGGGTGTGGTGGTGATGTTAGAAGGCTGTCAGCAGGCTGTAGTCATGTCCATACCTTTCGGGCATGGCCTTTATCAAATCATGATTTTAGCAGTTACGCATTGTGAGACCACCATCTTAACCCCAAATATTGTATATTGGACTCCATCTTCGTTGCTAATATAGGCTGACCTCATCTGATACCAGGTCCATAGCTTATCCATTCACGCTTTCAATAGCGGAGATAAATAAATGAGATCATGTGATAATGCGAGTATACAAGTCCCTGTGCTCCAAAGACCCCCCCCTGGCCCCTATATAAGGCAGGCACGTAATGCAGTTCCATGAACTGTATACAATGTCTTTCTATTATTGGATTATTTTGCAAGTTTTTGTGGCCTTTTAAAAAAAATAACATTCCTGGTAAGCATTCAATAGTGAGTTAAACAAACACCCTAAGGGTAGGTGATTCTTCATCTTTTGGGTCAGCAGAGAAAGTGGATTTCCATCCATTGTTCATATTTGTGTCCCATTTACGTAGCATCTTGTATATTGCTTCCTTCGGCTCTTTGAGCTTTCGCCCTCAGGAGAACTCTTAATAGCTTTTTACCGCCGAGTGTTGTAGGAGGTGAGTGTCCTGTATTTTATTGCTGAAGGATTTGTGTAGCTTATTAACAAAATTCGGAAACAACGCTCAGCCCCCCTTCTGCAGGCCGTATATCAGCTGTTATCTTGACAGGCCTTCCTTTCAGGAAGTAATTCTGCCAGGAGAATGTTGACCTTAAAGCATGGGGGACCAAGTCCGAGCCCCTTCTCTGGGCCACGGCTTGTGAATTTGGCAGGCAATCAAAATACCTGACTTATTCATTTATTTCTCCAGTTGTTTCCTCTCATTCTGCTTTCCATGCGTTAGAGTTTGGGCCAAGGGATGCTTATACTGCTGTTCATTAGGCTATTCACTGTAAAGAAACTAATGGGTCCACAGGGATTGAGTTGAATGACACTAAATGTGCTTTTGTGGCATGTAAATAAAATATTATTTTAAATAAAATTAATACTAAATAATAAACTGGACATGTCAATCTTCAGTAGATTGAAGATGTAGAAATTAGTCATGTGATTTAGCCATAAAATGTCCCGTATATACTCGAGTATAAGTCTAATTTTTCAGCACATTTTTTTTGTGCTGAAAGTGCCCCCCTCGACTTATACTCGAGTCAAGCACTTTTCTGCAGCAAAAAATTTCATTTTTCTCAGGGCCACTTGGTGCTAGGAACCCCAAATTTGGTGTGCAAACCCAGTGGAACTGGTACCACAACATGTCCAAAGCTGGTGTTCCTAGGACCAAGTGGCCCCGAGATACGGGGCCCCAAACCCGGTTCGGAAAATGTCATTCTCTGCTGCAGAAAAGTGCTTGACATTTTCTGAACCGATTTTTTGGGGCCCTGTATCTCGGGAACACTTGGTGCTAGAAACCCCAGCTTTGGATTTTTGATGGTGCTAGTTGGGGTTCCTAACACTAAGTAGCCCCAAGATACGGGGCCCCAAATTCGGTTAACTGTGTCCATCTGCAGCAATGACATTTCGGGACCCTTTGGGTTCAGAGACCCCAAATTTTGGCTGCAGCTAGGGGGCATCTAGGAACCCTTAACTACCGAGTTTGAAGTTTGGGGAACCTATGGCTGCAAATGGGCACAGTGAGGCTGCAAATGGGCATTGTTGACCTTCTTTTCCACTTACAGTAGCTGTGCATTTCTCACCCTCGTCTTATACTCGGGTCAATACGTTTTTCCCATTTTTTCTTTTGTGGTAAAGTAGGGCCTCGACTTATACTCGGAACGACTTATACTCGAGTATATATGATAAATGTGTTTTTTCCTTCTATTTTTGTGCTTGCTTGTATTTATTTTTTTCTGTAAATATAGGACTGGGAACCATTTGTTGATTTATGGAACAGAACATTTTATATTTTCCCAAGTTCCTCCATGTAGGCCTAATTTTGTGCTCCTGTGGAGAAACTGGTTTGTTGACGAATTGTAAGCCAGTTTTTCTCACACGCCGACTCTCTCGAAAAGGCTGAGCGTTCCCGTCTTGGATGTTTGTGAGCTTTTCAAACTAGGTGTTACTTCCTGCTGGTGGATAAACCTTTCAAAGGATGTTTTGAGGCCTACACAGTAGTTGGCTTATTGCGAGCTAGCCACAGAACTTTGGTCCACCTCAAGAATGTTATTGATGAAGGGCATTTCCTTTTAAAGAAACATTCTTCTTTGCTGTAATCACATACTGGAAACCCACTCCTGTTTTCTTGAGGCTTTACTAGTATGCAATGAAATATTTGGTTATGTGAACAAACACTTTGCTGTTTTCGTTATGTAATCTGTTATAGATGGGCAATTATGTATTTGATGAAGAACATGGATCATAGTTTCCAGTCTACTCATGTTTTCTTACTGTGTAGATGTTATAAATATTTTGTAAGTTAGACCTTATGAACACTGGCGTCAAAATACATGTGTCCTGTTGCATCTGGAGCTAATTTCATAGACGTGTGTATTTCTTATGGCTGATTGTTCAGTCAGTATCTAAGTACATTCAGTCTAGCTGTGGCTTACATAAAAGAAATTTACGCATAGGACATAGGTTTTAGCTAAATGCATGTAAACATAAGTGCATTAAATGCTGGAGAAATGGATCTAGGAAGTATAAAGTTTGTTTATGCTTATCAGATTTATTGAAGACCAGTGTGTATAAGGTCTAAAGCCGGCCATAGACTATTCGTAGTTCAGCAGGGACCAAACGAGATTTGAACCATGTATGGGCAGGCTGATTGTACCCAAGTTGAACGATCAGTCAGCTTGGGTACAACCAGCCTGTTGGATTTTTCATGCGATTTTTAGCAGAGGCTATAGCTGCTACCGATTTAATTGGTGTTTTCTCCTGGTAGAAACTGCAACATGTGGTTGCAGAAAAGAAAATCACACCATCTATGGCAGGCTTAAGCCCTCATGGACACTAAGGTGCTTACACCCGTTCTCTGTGAATAGGCTGCGTCTTTAAGTGGCTGGAGCTGCAAAGTGCTGTGTGCAAGCAGTTCATTCATGTCTATGGGGAAGCTCCACTCACCACAGTGGATCGTATTAGACATGAATGGACCGTCTGCACACAGTAGAGCTGCACGATTTAATCTTAAAAAAATTGCGATCTCGATTCAACCCCCTTCCGATCCTAATCAACCATTTCAGCGACTCTATGTAAACAGTGCAGAACCAAGCTGTCAAAAAAAAAAAAAAAGCCAACAAATGTTTATTGGCATTCCTCAGCTCTGAGAAATAGAGAAGAGATTAGAGGTCGACCCATATATCGGCTGGCCGATATTTGCCTTTTTTAAGAAATCGGCATTGGCTGATTTATTATGCAAATTAGGCCGATTGTGAATGCGGTGATCGGAGGCAGGGGCGGGTGGAAATTCCCCCCAGGCCGCCTACCTTCTATTCAAAATGGCCACTATCACGCCCACTGTCTGCTGACATGATTTTTTTTTTTTGGCGGAGGAAGTCAGCCGTGGTGGTCGCCGATAGGCTGTTACCGGCCGCACTGCATTCTGGGAGTTGTAGTTCAGAGGCGGGGCGCGCAGCACACGAATGGAGGTCTGTTTTCTGTCTTTGGCCAGGGGAGGGGAGTTTGGAGCGCTCCGCTGGTGGGCAGTGATGAGGTGGCAGTGAGGGACATTGTTAGGCACATTGTTAGGGTAAACTGGTGGACACTGGTGGGCACTGATTAGGTGACACTGATGGGCTGCACTGATAGGCTGCAGTTGCACTGGTGGGCACTGATGAGGTGGCACTGATAGACGCTAATAGGCTGCACTGGTGGGCACTGATGAGGTGGCACTGATGGACATTGATGGGCTGCACTGGTGGGCACTGATAAGGTGGCACTGATGGGCTGCACTGTTTGGTACTGATGGGCTGCACCCCACCTGTCCACCCTAAACAACCTCCTCTCCACCCTAAACTTTAACCTCCTCCCCGCCTCTCCACCATAGATTTTTTGAGATGAAGGAAAAAAAAAAAAAAACAACGGCCTAAAATATCGGCCGCAAAAATCAGCAACATATGTTGGCAATGGGCCACCCCGATTTCTAAATATCGACATCGGCCAGAGAAAAACCCATATCGATCGACCTCTAGAAGAGATGCAAAGTTATCTTTTTAGTTCTTTTCGAGATCAAGTGGAAGAACTTTGGTCTGTAAGACCCCTTTCACACTGGAGGTGCTTTACAGGCGTTTTAGCGCTTGTAAACTGCCTCCCCTGTCTCCCCAGTGTGAAAGCCCGAGTGCTCTCACACTGGGGCAGTGCGCTTGCAGGACCGAAAAAAAGTCCTGCAAGCAGCGCCTTGGGGCGGTGTGGGAGCGGTGTATACACCCCCTTCTTTGGGGTTAAAAGTGCCCAGCTCCCACCTGCACAGCACAGGTAAAGCGCCGCTAAAACTAGCGGCGCTTTGCCGCTAACGGGGCCCGTGCTCCAGTGTGAAAGGGCTTTAAATTAAGTCAGTTTTAACCACTTAAGAATAAACCTTTTTTGACATTTGTTGCTTACAAGGTAAAATCCGTATTTTTTGCTAGAAAATTACTTAGACCCTAGAGGAAAAAAATGGCGGTCGTTGCAATATTTTATGTCGCACTGTATTTGTGCAGCAGTCTTTCAAATGCAATTTATTGGGAAAAAATACACTTCAATGAATTAAAAAAATAAACAGTAAAGTTAGCCCAATTTTTTTGTATAATGTGAAAGATGATATTACGCCGCAAGTGATCTTTATTCTAAGCAAAAAAATTGTGATTCTCATCTTATCCAGAATAGTGCAGCTCTAGCACACGGCTTACACATGAGGACTAAATCTGTAATATCTAATAGGTTTCTGGCTGATGGGGTTTACAATTTTTACAAGCTAAAGGCAAGTATTTTTGAAAATTTTTAATTTGTTTTTTGTAATCGTTGGGGTCAAATCAATGTTCATTTTCCACACCAGTGACAAGAGAAATTTTGAAGGAGCAGGTTGGAATAAACAAATTTCTATGTGTTTTTTTATTTGGTTATGTCACAGTGGTGGTGCGTCTCTCCAGCCAGTTTGTTTGTGCCCCCCCCCAAAAAAAAACATTTTTGAGCTCCAGCCGCCACTGGTCCTATCGCTCCAAAATCGAATGTTAAAGAAGAAGTGTGGCCAAAGTTCTTTTGGCCATACTTCTATGGATTACAGGAGTGCACTTAGTTCTGCTCTCCTGTGACCCGTTTTCAGCTGACAGCAGGCTAAAGTCTGCTGTCAGCTGACTTCACAGAGCCGGTCCAGGCTTTGGATCAATCAAGTCGGGATCCACCCAGATGCCTAGCCCAGCAGCTGACTCAGCCTCTGAGCCAGCCGCCTCCTCCACAGCCCAGTGCTCCAGTGAGTGCTGGAGGGGCAGAGCAGTGACTGTCGACTTTGATCGCTCTGGAGCAGCAGGGGACAGATGTGTTGGACCAATGCTACATCCACCTAGGTGAGTTTAACTTTTTTTTCTTTTTTCCACAACCCTATGCTTCTCTAATAAGCAAACAAAATGGTAACTATTTACAAATTACATCCTTTAATCTGTCAAACTGCTCAGTGTCTGCCACCTCTCTTCACCAATCCCTAAACTGGCTCCTGATCGCAAATTAAATTCAAAATATTAACTACAACATACAAAACCATTCACAACTCTGCCCCGAGCTACATCACCAATCTTGTCTCCAAATATCACCCAAACCATCCTCTCCGGTCCTCTCAAGACCTCCTACTCTCACGCTCCCTTGTCTCCTCCTCCCATGCTCGTCTCCAGGATTTCTCCAGAGCAGCTCCCATCCTCTGGAACTCTCCATCAACCTGTCTGGCTATTTCCTACTCTGGCTGTCTTCAGACAATCTCTGAAAACTCATCTCTTCGGGGAAGCCTATCACGCTTCCAACTAATCTTTTACCACTTCCATCAGCTCATTCCCCACAGTTACAACCTTTTGTACCACCTGCCCCACACTATATTAGATTGTAAGCTCTTCTGAGCAGGGCCCTCTTAATCCTCTTGTATTTTATTGTATTTTTTCCCTTTTTTTTTTTTTTTTTTAATTGTAAAGTGCTGCGTAAACTGTTGGCGCTATATAAATCCTGTATTATAATAATACTAATATTATTGTGTACCCCCCCTCCACTCTATCCCCGCTGCTTCTTTATCATGTCACACACCCCAAGGGGCAGTGTTTTACTTGCTTGTAGACATGACACTGCTGTCAGGTATTTGAAAACTGTCAGAGACGCACAGCATGTTTGAACACATGTGGGGTATTCCTGCTCATGTGTACGCACACGCCTCTCTTGAAGGTCCCAGAACCCAGCAGTGTGCATGCGTATTCATCCCTTGCTATGGGCACAGATGTGCAGGAGGTAAATATTGCTTGGGTGAATGCAAATTTCGTAGCTGGCACACTGATTCCATGGCTTCAGTACTTTCTGCTTTAAGCTTTGTTAGTTTAATGTTGTCCATTGATGTTTGCAGATCTAGTAATGAATTTGCCTCGGTACAGATCTGCACACTTTATCCAAACAGGTTTTTTTTTTTGGCAGCGCCGTGGCATGGTTACACTGGCTGCTGATTTATGCAGGACCAGACGTCAATTAGACAGCACCAATCTGTTTTGATAAACACTTCCACTTTCCCGAATGTGTCTGTCGGAGGGTTTTTATTTAATCCGTGTGTGTGTAAATATGTCCTGATGACTCAATAATGGCGTCCATTAACGAGCTTTCATCTTTTAAAGCTATCTTGGCTTTAATGTTGTACAGCTCGGAATATTCAGCATGTGAAGTTCTAACTAGTTGCAAACCCTCTGGAGCCTTGTCCTATCTACATTACCTTCACGGGAATACTTGATCTGTGATCTTGTCTGTGATTTATTACTGCTACATACAGCCGCATACATTTTAAATTACTATCATTAGCGATTAATCACTGCGACATGCCACATTCCATTATTCCCTTTGTGTATCGATCTCTATTTTCTCCTGGTTTATCATGGGCGATGATCACTGGAGCAAAAATAGTCCATTGATGCCCAAGATAGAGAGAGTCTAGGAAAAAATATTATCAGATTTTTAGTGTGCAAGTAAGTTACCGCTAATGATGGCTCTCCTAGATCAAGATGGCTGCTGTGTAAGGTAATATTCCTAGTTTCAGGCATGCCGCATACTACTGTCAGCACTGAACTTCCGGTACTTCGGCTGTCGTACAGTAAGGAGATCGTGGTGTTTAGGGCCCATGTACATTACCTGCATACTAAACCGGAGCAGTCTAGTGTGTGAACAGCTGTCAGTGTCAGCCAAAGTGAGGCGGGTGGGGGGAGGCGGTGTGAGGAGCGTTTGTTCTCAATTTTATTTGAAGTGCACAAAGTGACACGGAATTCAGATCAACACACAGCAGTACGGTGCATTGCACTGTTGTGCGCTGATGTGAATGCTGTGCACTTCAAATAAAGTTGTAAAAAAAAAAAAAAAAATGCAATGCACCGTGATGCTGTGCGGTGACATTCGGTGCCATCCAGTATGCTGTAATAAACTTCAGCATGTCTGCTTTTTATCACAGTTCGTTGCATTGCAGCTCTGGGCTGTGTTGCAATGCCAACAGGGCACAAAGAAAACAACTGTTTTTTCTATGTGCCCTAGTGATTACTGGTATTCATGGAACTATGTGTATAGGCCTTATCAGGGCTTGACAAACTCCAGGCACCAGGTGGCAATGGCAACAAGAAATTTGCTACCGTTCGAATGCTGCAGACACCCTGCACACCTCCCGCTATGTATCTCGGGCTCCTCCTGCCCATTTACAGGCCCGCTGTCGATAACTTCAGCTCGCCAAAATCTCCAACCACGTCACTTCCCGTGACTCTGCAGCACCAATAATTGGAGATTTCCACGAGTTGGCTGTTTTGACAGAACAGCGGCAGCAATATACACTACGGAACACCATTTAATGATAGCGATACTAACCAACAACATGGCCACTTCCAAGGTGGCGACAACTTTTTTTCCTCCTTACCCTTTCTGTGAAAACAGCCAACTCGTCATGTACTGTATACGCTGCCGCTGTTCTGTGAAAATGGGCAACACATGGAAAACTCCATTTTATTGCTGCTGGGGAGTCACCAGAAGTGCCGTGGACAATTGTACCCTGCATGAATGAGGCTAGGACTGTTGCCTTAAACAGCAGCCATCCAGACCTAGGAGTCCCATCAATGGAGGTAACTGATTTGTACACCGCAAAAGTCAGAAAATCGTTTTTTTTCTTGGTTTAAGTGTATTGAGATTAAGGGGGAAGCATGTACTCTACATGCGTGTGAATCCTGCTACATTGTGAGGGCCTAAATGATGGATGTAGTGTGATGTAGCTGGCGTTCTGCATCCAGAGCCCATCCAAAGATAACATTATCCATTCCCAGATCCTTTATTCCAGTATCAGCAATATAATGCAGTCCTCCACTGATTCAGATAATAAAGACACAGTGGCCGAGTTTAACATGTACATAGAAACCAACGCACGGCCTCAAACGCAGACAGTGTGCATTCAGGGCTGTGCGCCCGTCCCTGCATACCTGTCATACTTAGCTGTGCAGGTGAGTCCATACAGCTCCTGCGTCTCTATTCACTTGTATCGGCTCCCTGCACACAGCTCCACGCTACTCCAAAAAGATAAACAAATGGCTCTTCCTGCTGTAAAGGGCTCCGTACCCATGCAGATGAAGCTGAACATGAATATGTCACATTCAGGAGTTTGCGCCGTGTGCACATGCAATAGTAGATGCATAGAAGCAGGGCCGGAACAAGGGGTAGGCAGGAGGGGCGGCTACCCTGAGCACTATCATGTGAGATGGGGGAGAAAATTTGTGTTGGGAGGGAGAATTTGGGGGATTGCAGGGGGTAAGAATTGTTCTAGGAGGGAAAATTTGGGGAGGTGGATGGGTGAAGAGGATTTGTACTAGGAGGTGGGATTTGGGGGGATTTGTGCTAGGAAAGATAATGTGGTGGTGGGGGAATTGTGCTAGTAAGGATGATTGGAGGGTATTTTGAGCTAGGAGTGGAAGTTTAGGGGGGTGGGGGATTTGGAGTAGTGGGAGAGGACTTGTGCTTGGAGAAATTTGAGGGCTAAAGAACTTGTGCTAGGGAAAGGGTGTTTGTTTTTGTTTTTTGGGAGGGGGGGGGGGGGTTATTTGTGCTTGGGGCATATGAGGGAGGGTTGGGCAGAGATTTGTGCCAGGAGGGGGGATTTTAGCAGGGGAGTTGATTAGTACTGGGAGGAAGAGGAATCTATCCTTCGAGGGTAAGCATGTAGTAGATTAGTGCTTTATCTTATTGGGGGGAGGGGATTTTTGCTGACCCATAATTATACATCTTGGTGGTGGTGGGGGGGTGCAATTGGGCATGTTCGCCCTGGGCTTTAGAAGACCTTGCCCCAGCATTGCATGGAAGCATTGGCATATTCACGAGTACAGAGGTGTACCACCATTTGCTTCTATGGTCAGCTGCATCTCCTATCTGCAGGATTTCAATGTGTTTTTTATGCTGAGCATATTTTATCCTAATTCTGTCCGTGTGTATGTGATCTAACCCTCATACTAAATGTATGAGATATTTACATTCTGGAACTATATTGAGGGTTCATTGTCTTGCCTATTGAAAACTGTAGTTTGCACCCAAGGACTCCAATTCAAGTGAGGATGCCTTGAGCCATTATTTAGGCTTGGTTCACATTTGAGCAGTCCTGTGTGCCACAATTGTGCGGGCACACCAGCCCATTCATTTGCTGCCCCCTTTACATTTTGAGCAAAGTGGGTGAATCGCTTGACATGGGCACCATTAATGCAATGCTTTACCTGACAATGCAAGGCTTAAAAATTGAAATAACAGTCCTGGACAATGGTATAGTACTAAAATATATTTTATTAACAATAAGATATATCAAACAGGTCAAGTAAAAAAAGAATTAAAAACATACGATAGGCATATGATAGTAATGAGTATCTAGTGTAAACAAGAGAGTTGACGCCAAATAAACGGCAGTGAGCCCCTATGCGTCAACCTGTTTCGCTATTTTGCTTCGTCAGGACACACTTGGGGGTAGTTGGAAGGAACAGGTCTCACACCAGTTTGTTGTCTCTTCCTGGATGAATGGGTTCTCTGGCGACCCCGATCCGAGACTCGAGAGTTCTTGTCGGCATAGAAATATCTCCACATGGAGAGCTCCCAGATGATCACCCAGGAATCGCCATGTAAAGCAGGAGGCAGTTTCTTACTAATACCAGTGACCGTGTATAGGGCTGATGGCGTAAAGATATGCGTTACTCTGATTTGAGAATTTGAGTGGAGAATGTATCATCACAGCCCCACTTTTTCACCTTGTGCTATTAGAGATTGCCTTGCATTCACAAGAGAAAAAGGCAAGGTGTTCTGTGAATGGCGCCTATGCTGGGCAGGCGACCCCCTGTGGTTACTATGCAGCAGGGCAGCTGCTCAGCATGGGACCCAGAAGTCCGTGGTGATCACTGTAGTAGCAGTCACTGCGGTGATTTCCAGCTTCCACATGGATCTCACAGGTATGAAATATTTTAACATGCATGTTCCAAAATGGAGCAATGTAACTGTAAAAAAAACATTTTTTGGAATTCAGCTTTGATTACAGAGATGCATTCATTTGCATTGTGTCTTTTAAGATATGTGCTTGCAGGTCCGCTCCAAACCCTTTACATTTCCCAGTAATTGGAATTGTATTCTAAAAGTCTACCACAATTGCTGCCATTTTTTTTTTTTGCAGTGCAAAAGCTTGCATCAGCTGTTCTTGTTACTTACGACTGTATAGTGTGTGAAGAATGCTGGCTGTGCAGTATAATGTCAGGTACAAGGGAAGGTACATTCATAAGGGTCAGGGACTGCTACAGGTGAAAGAAAAACTTTCTGTTACATTGACTTCTCTTTAATTTTTGCAAGCCTGGCAGCATTTCTTTGTCGTTTCCGAATACATTTGTTCAGCAAACCTTTTTCCTAAATTAGTTTTGTAGGCGTATAGACACAGGGGGGCAAGAGTTGAATATTACATAAAGATAAAATGTGGCAAAAATGAAGATGATGCCAAAAGGAAGAACTAATTTTAGCATTAGTAGCCCTGTGGTGGTCGCAGTAGAACAATTTCTGAGCTTGAAAACGTTCATCTGTCATTATATCCAATATCAAATATCCAGGCAACATTGCAGCTGACCTCATTTTCACAAACTCCGATTCTGTTTCGTTCAGCAGCTACACGGGGTTAGGTGAAGTCTGCCATGTCGCAGAATATGACTGCTGAGATAGAATTAGAGTAGATATGCTGTGTCTCCGAAGTTTAAATTCTGAAAATTTGTTAACAATTTTGTATTTTAATATAAGCACTCTTAGCAAATAAACAAATTGAAGTATAAGGCCCTGCTCACATTTCGTGTTGCGGGAATGAGCGTTCCTGCTTGCAATTCTGAAAGCGCTATTTTCAAACTTTACTGCGTGACGCACAGAAGGCAGCCTTTTTGCTGCAATGGGCTGCCCTATGCGCATATGTCACACAAAAGAAGCTCCTGCTCCTTTTTAGGCGACAAGCTTGGCCCAATTTTTATACGCACGTTTTGCTACGTGACAGTTGCGGCAGAATCTCACTGCGTTTGGATTGCCATGAAGAATAATGGCACCCAAACACGCATTGTGCATTTTGCCGTAATTTGGAATCAGTTTGGAACCGTTTTTTCTTGGTTTTTTTTTTTTGCAATACCAGATTTCACCAGCAGATGCCCCACCTGCCTAATGAGGCATAGAGTAACAGGTGTAATAACCAGTAAACATTGTTCTGATGACTGTAAATACGTTAGGTGAAGTGTGGCTAGTTGTTTATTACTTTCCGTAACTTTTTTTTTTTTTGGATAGAGACCAGCTGCCAGATTTTTTTTTGCAGTTTTTGGGGCGATTACCCTCACTTCTTTCTCATTACAACCTGACAAACAGATGTCACTGGGAGGCAGGAAGTTTAAAAAAAATTGCCACTGGGTACACAGCCATTTCATAATACTAATAATAATGTTAGCTGTTTGTTTTTATCAATATTTTTTTTTTTATTCATCATATGTTCTCAGCGCAGCAGATTTTGGTTTCTCTATTTTTGATGTAATTGGGGGGATTCCCTCTTATTTCCTATTCCTGTAACTGGAAATGACACAATTTTACAGCAGATAAATAGATGAACACAAGAGACCCTAAATAATACACACACAGTTATTTACTAAAGGCAAATCCACTTGGAAATACAGTCAGGACATGCAAGAAAAATAAACAGCATTTTTGCTTGTACATAATTTTTATGATAAAAATCAGCAGAGCTTCCCCTCATTTCAGATCATCTCCTCAGATCTACAGTGACTGCACTTGTAGTGTGTTTGTAGTGCACAGTGGATTTGCCTTTAGTAAATCAACCCCAGTTGTGTGTGTGTGTGTGTGTGTATATATATCTATATCTATATATATCTATGCGTTGCATTAGGCAATACGATCAAATTAATGGATTGAAAATGCACTTCTAAGGCCCAGAAAATAGGTCTGCACCTTTTCTGGCAATAAACGACGTGTTACGCTGTAATATACTTCCAGCAAGGTAGTATGCGATGCACCGGCACAAGTAACGTGCGCTGCCTCATGTCATGGTAACACGTGCATTCCTACAATTTAGTAATGTGAACCATTCGTTATACCTTAGGGGGGTTTTTTTCCACCAAAAAAGGTTTCTATGTGTTAAAACCACATTGGCATTATGGATTGTGTCCAAAAAAATTTGTGCTCTGTGAAGTTCTACATGTGTCCCCTCCCATCAGAGTCTCATAGATAAAAATGAATAGGTTATGTATGGTGCTAAAATATTCGTTATGCTGGGAAAATATTTTAAGCAACATTTGCTTTCTAGTACTAGATGATGACATAAATCTGTTTCCCTTCTGCACATTGTGCTTAACCAGGTTACCATCAATTGCCCTGACACAAGGCAGGTTGGTGCAGACAGCTAAATGTACTTGGGACCATTAAAAAAATTATACATTGTTTTATTGGGATATTTTAAAGCGGGGGTCCACCTATCTATCGTTTTTTGTTTTTTTTTGGAGTTCATTCACAAACTTTTCTTCTCATGATTATCTACTCACATGTTCTGTGTAATAAGTCCGCCTGTGTCCGATTTCGTTGTAAAGAATAACTTATAAAATTCACTGAAGGCGGTTTCCATCTTCATTGTGGGCATTTGAAGCCCACAAGCATGTATTTCCTGGATGCGGTGAATGCTGTGCTCCCAGCATTCACCGAGATGTGATGACGCTGTTGCACAATGCATGCTGGGAAGCCTGAGACTAGCTCCCAGGGGACTGTGGGAGGTCTGGGAGAGGCTAGAAACACGCCTACTCCCATGGGAGGAAAACCAGGATGTGCTAAGAAGATTAGAAAAAAAAAGGTAATTACGGCGATTTAAATTTTATTACACAGCATGTCAGCATCTAGGCAAGGAAGAGAATGCATAGAGATAATGTTCAAAATTTGGGTGGAACCCCGCTTTAAGATATTTACTTTGTTGCAGTCAAAATTTGCTTTGTTGTTTGTTGCACAAATATTTCGTTCTGATCTCCTGCCAAAAACTTGTGTAGACAGTTGAAAGGCAGTACATATGCAAAGGGCATTGACTTCCAAAAAATTCACACCTACATAGTTCCCTTGGCCTAGGCTGGTCCAATGTAGATGTACAAAAAACATCCATATCTACATTCTACAAAAAGAAATGCACACATTAATTCAGCCCTGGGTTCATTGATACATCGCTACATTTATTAATTTATTTTTTCAAGCTAAGTATCTGAATTAGACTTGATGTGTCAGTGTCTTGCAGTCCCCGGTACAGCAGAACTCAGGCTGGGGGAGGGAGAAGACGTGAAAAGGGCCATTTTAGATGTGCTGTTTTGATCACATGCTAACAAGGGACATAACTGATAGGTGGAGAAGATGGAGAGATATGTTTATCAGTTTGCTGCTTCTCTTTTCACTGTGCAGTCACAGGATGAGGGAGGGACCAGACAGATAAATGTTTCAACAGAGAAAGATCAGGTCTCCTGCCCTGACAGACAAGACTTTTTGCTGTGTAAATCTGAGGACTAGATGGACAGAAACACATCTGTGTATTAACCCATTTGCCTGAGTTTAGATTTAAAGTGGAGCTCCACCCAAAAGGTAAAGTTCCGCTTTAAGCACGGCAGCAAGGCAGGGTGCCTTGGGAGAGCATGTAGCTTACGCATGTATTTGCAAATGTGTGCAGACTAAACCCCTGTTTTTAAGGCATACTGTTGTGCCCTGTACACACGGTCGGATTTTCTGATGGAAAATGTGTAATAGGACCTTGTTGTCGGAAATTCCGACCGTGTGTAGGCTCCATCACACATTTTCCATAGGAATTTCTGACACACAAAGTTTGAGAGCAGGATATAAAATTTTCCGACAACAAAATCCGATCGGTTAAATTCCGATCATGTGTACACAAATCCGACGCACAAAGTGCCACGCATGCTCAGAATAAATTAAGAGACGAAAGCTGTTGGCTACTGCCCGTTTATAATCCCGATGTACATGTTTTACGTCACCGTGTTCAGAACTATTGGATTTTCCGGCAACTTTTTGTGACCGTGTGTATGCAAGACAAGTTTGAGCCGATATCTGTCTGAAAAAATCCTAGGATTTTGTTGTCGGAATGTCCAATCAATGTCCGACCGTGTGTACGGGGCATTAGACAGATTAATTTGGTTGTCCATGTGCTGGTCGGTAAGTGAGCTTGGAGTTTTCCTTGGATTTTGACAGGTACCCACTCTCACTTCGTCGGACCGCCTAGGGGATCCCACCGGAAGTTCTCTCCCCCACCCTCCCTGCAGGACACGTCACAGGTCCCAGAATGTTGCCGACCATTAAGAAGGAGCAGCACGAATCGCACATACGCAGTGCGCACCTGGCTGTGGAGCCATAAGCTGTCACAGCCGGGTGCCCACAGTTGTAATGCCGGTGTCTTGCCGAGAAAGTTCCCCCGGCGGATAAGGACCCCCCTCTACTGCGCAGGCGCAGCGCTTGCGCAGTACAAATGACTAAGGAGCCGCCGAAAATAGCCGAAGCTGAAAACCTTCAGTCAGCTGTGCACGGCGCCTGCGCCTTAAGTCCAGGTTGAAGCCCCACCATCCAAGTGGACCTAGAGGGAGAATAAAAAAGTGCAGAGCGAAGCGAGGCCGTGCCCGAAGGGCGGCGAGCGGCCCTCTTACAGGCGCCGTGTACAGCTGATTTACAACTATTCGGCTTTGACCATTTCCGCCGGCTCGTACTGCGCAAGCGCTGCGGCTGCACAGTAGAGGGGGGTCCTTATCCACCGAGGGGAACTTTCTCGGCAGAACACCGGCACCGAAGAAAGGGAGAGAAGCGAGGGTTCTGGAACTCCACTTTAAGTAATTTATACCATGGCAAAAATGATTTTCACTGTTTTTCTTTAGGTTTAGAAGGACAAACATTTATATTTGTTTTTGCAGATGCTTTGTGTTGATTGTAATGTTTTTCTTAGAATATGATGTTTTCATAAAGCAGGGAGGTCACGTGTCACGTTTATATAGCTCTTCGTGGATCTCTCCACTGTGGGTGGGGGGAAGAGGTCATTAGAAAGTTTTTCCAGAGCTCCGCTGTGGTCAGTTAGGACTCATCATACAATGCCTTGGAGAACAGTTTGGTCCCTCGAATGTTAGGACCACACAATAAGCACATCCCATTACATCAACACCGGAGAATAAATCTATCAGAAAAACAAAGCGTTTTTCTTTTATATGTTTTCTGATTGTTCTAAGAAAAGAGAATGTGTACAGACCTAGAGAAATCAGTATTTCTAATCCAGTTTATGACTTTTTAACATGTTTACAACTTTTGTGGAAAAGCCCTCTATTGTTGGACTGCCTGTAAGCAAATCTTAACTTATTAAAGTGATTGTAAAGGCTCGCTTTTTTTTTTTTTTTTTTTTATAACAAACATGTTATACTTACCTGCTCTGTGCAGTTGGTTTTGCACAGAGCAGCCCAGGACCTCCTCTTCTCGGGTCCCTCGTTGCTGCTCCTAGCCCCTCCCTCCTTTTGAGTGCCCCCTCAGCCAGTAGCTTGCTACAGGTTGTCACCCAAGCCAAGTCAGAGCTTTGTGTATCCATTCAGACGCGGAGCCCCGACCTGGCCTCGCCCCCTCTATCCCTTGATTGGCTGACTGACTTTGACAGCCACGGGAGCCAATAGCGCTGCTGCTCTGTCTAAGCCAATCGGGAGGAGTGCACTGGATGGCTGAGGGGATCGTGGACATTGCTGGAGAGAGAAGGGGGCTCAGGTAGGTAATTGGGGGGTGCTGGGGAGGCTGCTACACACAGTTTTTTTATCTTAATGCATTAAGATAAAAAAAAACATCTGCCTTTACAACTCCTTTAAGCCATCCACAACTTGGCTACATCACCAACTCCATCTGAAAATATCAGCCAAACCTTCAAATTTGCTCTTTCCATGACCTCCGACTTGGTAGATCAGTCATAACATCCCATGCTCATCTCCAAGATTCCTCAAGAGGCTCTCACATCCTCTATAACTCCCTACCCCGATCTGTTTGACTATCTACTCTGCCTATAGGTGATCTCTGAAAACACATCTCAAACAAGCCTATCCCACCTCTAGATAGCAACTGAATTTCACTTACCTGATCAACTCATCCCCACACAGCTACTACAGTTTATCACTTGTCCCTTTCCTAAGCTCTCAGGAGCAGGACCCCTTTAACATTTTTGGCTTGAATCGTATTGTAACTGCACTGTTTATCTTTATTTTAGGGCTGTTACTGATTAAAATTTTCGTGTTCGATTAATTGATTTTTTTTTTTTAAATCGATGAATCGACTAATTTCGATTAATTATAACGCACATACAGATCCAACTACTTTTAGCTGATCTCCTTGCATTTCAACTCTGCATTAGTCAGTGGTAAATGTGGTATACACTATACAATTACCCGACACTAGTTAGTTTCATTGGGTAGTTGTGTTTTATTGAACTTCAATACAGTTCTGCTACTGTAACTGGAATTTAAGTGTTGACTGCCGCTGCACCGCCCCACAAGTGTTGTACCCAGTTTTCATGGTAGTGATGCCATGGTATTTTTTCCATTCATCACTGATAAACCTTAAGATTCTGTCTCCTTTTTAAAAGTATTTAGCCATCACCTCCTTTTTCTTTCTTGATTTCCCCACCAAGAGGATCCAACTATTTGGCCTTTAGATACACTTTAAGATGACCATGGGATTATTGAAGGGTCAAATTTTGCTGCATTAAGATAACTGTACATGGATAAGATCCCTGAATCATTTTCAGTACCGTACAACATTAGACCTTGCTCACCTTTCCTCCACCTCCTGGACTTGGACCTTCATCTCCTTGTCCACACTCCACCCGGTGCTCTAGATCACTCTCCCTGCAGAATGTAGAGCCACAGCTTGTGACTTCAACTGTTTCTCCAGGTAAGACACCTGCCTCAGATCCTGACAAACCAGAGCCTTCGTTAGCAGATGGAGGCACTTGGGGAAGGGGGGAGGAGTCCAGTGAGATCACCGGATCTCCGACGGAACTCCCTGAAGACCCAAAAGCCGGCGGAGAGGTGAGTACCGATCAAAAAAATTAACGATTAATCGAGGAATTAATCGTTAATTTCCACGGCCCTACTTTATTTTGTAAAGCGCTACTGAAATTATTGGCACTATATAAATCCTACATTATAGTAATAATAAACAATCTAGTAGATTTTGTTGGAGCATCAAAAATGAGGTCACACATCCAAGAAGGGTGACCAAACTTTTGTGGTTATGTCTGTCTATACAAAGAGCAGAGGGCGAGGGGTTCTGCCTGACCCATAAAAAATAGGTTCCTCATCCAATGCAAAAACCACCTTCCTGTTCTTCCCCTATCCAAGAAAGTACTGACAGATATCCATCTGAAGTGCAACCCTACCCACATCTCACTTTTGAACCCACTTTGTACCCTTCACATAAATTGACTCCATCTGACATAGTTACATAGTCAGGTTGAAAAAAGACACTAGTCCATCTAGTTCAACCCATAGGAAAAAAAAAAAACTTAAAATCTCCATGTAGGCAGTCCTATACCCACAGTTGATTCAGAGGAAGGCGAATACAGTACACACAATATAGTACGATCCATGAAAAATTCTTCCTGATTCCCACAAGGCAATCAGATATACCCTGGATCAACTACCCCTGGTGTTGTTGCCTGTAAATATTAGTATTCCATTAGATTTAGTGCATTTAGGAATGCATCTGGCTTTTTTTTTTTTTTTAGGGCATCTATTCCACATTTTCAAAGTTCTTTCTGCAAAGAAGCCTTTCCGTATGTGAAGGGTAAATCTTTTCCTCCAGAGGTAAAAAGTGCCCCCTTGTCCTCTGTAATGACCTTAAAGTAAATATCTCTACACCACGTTCACTATATGGACCAGTTATGTATTTATACATGTTGATCATATCCTTCCTTAATCTCTTCTCAAGAGAATAAATTCAGTTCCTCTAATCTTTCCTCATAGCTGAGCTCCTCCATGCCTCTTATCAGCTTGGTTGGCCTTCTCTGCACTTTCTCAAAGCCCCCGATTTATCCTTTTTGTGAATTGGTGCCCAAAACTGAACTGCATATTACAGATGAGGTCTTACTAATGATTTGTACAGGCGCCAAATGATATCTCGCTCTCTGGAGCCTATGCCTCTCTTAATACAAGAGGATTTTGCTTGCTTTGGAAACCAGAAACTTAATAGCAATTGCCACGTTGTCGCCCAATTAAACAATGGATTGAGGTCGGCTTGTAAGATGGGGATATCCTGTAAGGACGTTCTTCCACTGCATAGCTTGGAATTCATAGCAGAGCATAACTTCTTCGACATGCTCAATGTTCAGAAAAGGAATAGGTTGGGGGACAGGAAGGCTATTCCCCATCCCTTTCCTCAGACCAGTACAAATAAAATGTTAGGTTGGGGGCCCTGAGTGAAGATACTCCCTCCAGTTTGGACCCTGATCGTAACAAGACCTGCAGTCTGTGACAGTTGCTTTATTATTTAGGTCTGCTTTTAATGCAGTAATTATACCCATTCCTTACTGTACAAATGTAATGCAAAACCACATTTACTTATTTCACTGTATTCTGTATATGTGCTCCCCTTAGAGACCTTTTTTTCAGTGAAGTGATTTGTTTCTAAAAACACATTGCACAGCTAACAAAGCTGCAAAATGTGTTCTCACTTGTTAAAAGAAGCTGAAAGATGAGGATTGTTTGTGATGGTGTGATGTTATTATATTTAGAGGAGTCCATTTAATTTTCTCACAAAAGCTGTTGTAAAATACTTTTAATCTTTTCAGCCTGGTTCACAATGGTGCAGCTTTGAAATCTCGCTACTTACCGTATTTTTTGCTCCATAAGGTGCACTTTCTTCCTCCCCAAAAAATGGGGGGAAATGTCTGTGGAGCAAATACTGACCAGGCACCGCCCCCATGTTACAATACTGGGCCAGCGGCAGTGCCGCCGTCTCCCGCAAGCGCCGGGCGATCTCCCACTGGACCTGTCACTTAGCCACAGACCGAAGACAGAGCAGCCCGAGCGGCCGAATGGAGTACGTAGGAATGTCAGTCTGTACGAGGTAGAGGTGGCACAGGTCAGGCTGCATTTTATGGGCACAGGGCAGGCTGCATTTTATGGGCACAGGTCAGGCTGCATTTTATGGGCACAGGTCAGGCTGCATTTTATGGGCACAGGTCAGGCTGCATTTTATGGGCACAGGTCAGGCTGCATTTAATTGCCACTGGTAAATATTTTAGTACACCATTTGGTTCTCCATATTTTTTTTTTTTTGTTTTCCTCCTCTAAAACCTAGGTGCGTCTTATGGAGCGAAAAGTAAGCACGATTTCAAAGCCTCAGATCAGTGAGATTTGCGCTGCGGCTTGCAAGTTCATTTAACAGAAGTCTATGCAAGTCGCAATGAAATCTGTAAAAAGTAGTGCAGAAACCTTTATCATAATAACTGCGAGTCGCGGATATAGGAACGGTTCCATTGGAACTGTCGCACCGGTGTGAACAGGGGTCTTAAAGTTTATCCTTTAAAATCCCCATCATGTATGAGTGTTCTTCAAAAAGTTTCCTCACTTTTTTAAAAATTATTAAATATAAAAAAGTGTGAAAAAGTGTATATGTAATATGGTGTGTCACAATATTCTCTGCACACTTTGTTTAGCCCATAAGAGGGCCATTTAGTTGAGTTTGATTCACAAGCTAAAGTGTCTATTTTAGTTTTGGATAAATGCCGAACCCACTAGATTCCCATATTTTTTGATGGCTCTGGTCGTGACATTTCTCCATTCTTCTCCATTGAAGAGGAGTCTTTCTTGAAGTATGAAATCTGTAAATCCCATGGGTTGTTCTCCCTGCCAGCTTTCATCCTAAACTAAATATGACCTCCCTGCTGCAAATACCTGTCTGCCTTTATCTCCACTACTGCTCTGTTCAGCCATTAGAAACAAAGATAGACAGACCTATGTAAGCTCCAGGTCTCGACTCTAAGTTCTCGTGTTCCCCATGCCGACTCACAGCATTGGGGAGTGAAGAAAACATATGTGTAGGTAGGGAAACGAAACCCTCCTATCCTTTACAGTCATGGAAGCTGCCATCTTAGCCTCTGTTTGATCTTTAGTTGCCATGGTGTTGTATATGTGATCAGATTTGACACAAGCCATGCGATGACTTGACAGTTCCATGGAGTGCTAGAATAAGCACACTACTAACTGTGCAGGCATGCCCCAAATGTAACTGTTTTGTGAAAACTGTGGGTTTAGTTCCACTTTAAGTGGCCCTGTCTCTTTGCTTTGCATTGCATGACCAAAGCACAGGTTTGCTTCAAAACTATACCGATTTCATAAATTGTTCTTAAATCACACCATTAACTATCAAAAATAGACAGTTTTCCTGAAGGGGGACAGTACAGTGTTTAAGCAGAGAACATCCAAGCTCTCAGTCTCTTCCATACAGACCTTGCACTGCCTGATATTGATTGCATCATCTTGCGACCACTGTGTGTCAAACATAGGTTTTTTGGTTGCTCATGATTGCTCAGGTGGCTATTTATTTAAATGCAGCTTTTGTACACTTTAAGGGCTCATTCACACAGGCAGAAAAAGCACTGTTTCAATGTGCATAGCATTTAAACATAGCACAATAGTAATCAATTACCCCATACACACAGCTGCGTCTACATGTGAAAATATGCACTGCGTCAAGCACAATAAAAGTAGGGCACACCTGCATCCAGGGAGACACAGATCTGTAGATTTTACACATGTACCTTCATGAATTCTAGCACACATAAGCCATTAGGAGAATTGTGCACATCTAAATGCATCCAAACATGGGGTTATTTTTTTTAGGCGTGTATTTGTATGCAAGGTCTTCTGCCAGCTAGAACTTGCATTCTGTGCAGAAAATTGGCATATGGCTGTGTGAATGGAGCCATTAGTGATTATATGCAGGAGACTGCATCCAGGAATGATCATTCTCAGGTAACTGCTCAATGAAAGATTACATGCAAGCAGTCACGATTAATACAGGAGCTGTCAGCCTCCGATTGCTTTCAATAGGACTGCCTCCCGCAGCTAATTGCTGGGAACCATTGCATGTAATTGCCAAGAGGCATCCCTCTAAATTTGCAAGACTTTGTAAATTATATTCTTTTGGGGCAAGTATTCATATGAATGGTGAAACGTTTCTTCTAAAACACAGCAGTCTTCGTCAGGCCCCCAGAATAATTATACATAATTATTAAAGTGTTACTAAACCTGGTCTCCCACAGTACACAGAGCATGGAAATGCAATTATTTTAGTAAATATAAATTGCTAAATCCCTTTACTCATCAGAAGTATATAGCAGCCTTGTAACTATCAGTTCCTAGTAAAGCTTGTAGGAGGAGTTTTCTTTCTCCCCTGACCCTTTGTCTGGATAGTGCTGATTGGCCCTTTGCTGATCACATGCACTTACCCAAGAAAAAAAAAACTCTCTAGCAATGCACACCAAACTGAGCATGTGCAGCCCATCCCCTGGCTCTGTAAATATCAGGGTTTTTTTTTATGAGACAGTGGAAGAAGAGGATCACACAGACAGGATCAAGCAACCTTTTTACACAATGCAGAGGATTTACCCCTTAGGTTCCACAGTGAGTATAACAAGCATGCTTTACTGCATATACAGACTGATTTTACTGTTGTGGGTTTAGTAACACTTTAGAGAGTGAACACTATGTCTGGTAAATGGTCCGTATTAGAAAAAAAGTGTCATCAGCACCTATGAGAAAAAAAATCATATTTTTTTTTTTTTTATAAATTTACCTAAAATAAATGGAAGTAAAGTGTTCATAAATGCCCCTAAAATAAATAGTAGCAAGTTGAACATTAAAGCTCAACTAATGTCCTTAATGCGTTAAGCTGCTGCGGGAGGTCTGCGCACATGCTTGTGTTCAGAAAGCCAGCTTCCATTATTTTGTTAGCATTGATTTGTTTTACATAGAACGCTCTTGGTAAAAAGATTAAGCCTTTCTAGGATGGCATTTAACTTGCATGGATTCCATGGCAAAACACTGCAATGTGATTTCCTGGAGCAAGAAAAAACGTTTAGCAAGATGCCGGATTGAATTAATGGATGTTTTTCTCCACATTGGTGTTTTTGCAAGTGATAGGCCGATGTTTGCAGTGATGGAGCGCTTTTTATTCTCCATGTTTTTTGCTATTATGTGTCTCTGTCTCCTACAAAGGGCGTCATTATTTTGTAAAGCAGAAGAAAAAAAAATTGTAGACTGCAGCTAATCACTATTCGAGTTGTTTTATTCTGGATTGCATTGGCTTTTTCATGTTGGGTTATCTGCTGGCATAGTAAAGGCTCAGAGACCCTAGAAGTAAAGGATTTTTCAGCTGACCTGTGTACCACAGATATACTGATGGTTAAAGTGAAATTCAACCATGTGGGTCATGTGACCAAATGCCTTGGCAGAAGACGCCATTTCTGCGATTATGGTGTTTTCCTTGATCATTTTCACGAAACTTAAAGCCGTTGAGTATTGAAATTATGCGCTGGAAGCTTCTTGTTTTGCAGAGAATACCTGTATTTTCATGGAGGATATCTTTATCATGGAACAGGAAGAGAACACAAACAAGTACACTGAACATAGATGAACAATACATCCTGTTATCATAGAATACACACTAGAACACTATAATGCTACAGCGCCACCTGCTGGTATAGACTGGTATAATGCATATGTATAGTTCACAGTATATAAAGCTACTATGCAATTCTTCTAACAAAAGCAGCCTACAGATGGCTCCATTTTCTTTCCTTGCACTGGAAGGAAAGAAAATAACTCCTATTTCCCTCCTGAATGCCTACAGCAGTGCTATTGTGTTCTGCCAATGGGGGGGGGGGGGGGGGGGGGTGGCAGAGTCTTCCCTGGCAGTAGAACACAATAGATACTGCGGCTATAGCCACCGGCAGTAATCAGCTGTAAAAAAGTCTGACAGGCTTTAGTGAGCTGGATAGCAAGGACCTAAGCCTAGTCCAGCCAGATCACATACTGTACAACATATTTTATTGTCATTAGGAACTGCAGGGAAACTGTTTTTAAGCAAACCCTGTCTGGTAGGTCTGCAGTAAATAGGATGATCAGCAAAGCACAGTGTTCAGTACTACGGGGCAGGAATATGTCATTGCCTCCATGTACAGATATTATTATAAATTGTACACCAAAGCCGCAATTTTTATAGAAACAAACATAATTTCAGTGGCCACTTTCACTTGTATATGTGAATCATCAGTAAAATAACATTTCCTCTCTAAATGAAGCCTTTATCAGTACCAGTCTTTGGGTTTGGTACTTTTCACTCACTGGCTTAGAACAAGCATATGGCAAGTCACAAATTCCAATTTGCATATCTGATCCGGGGCAGTGAGTCAGAAACTGGAGAAGCATCTGGATCAGCATGACAGCCAAGCAACTGGAATTTTGGGAAGTTGAAGTAAGTTTAAAGTGTTTAAGACAGAAGTTTTTTTTTTACCTTAATGCATTAGATTAAATGACCTTCTGTGTGTAGCTTCCCACTGCCAGCCCTACTTATACCTACCTGAGCCCGATCTCCATCTAGCGCTGTGCACAAGAGCTGTGGCTCTCTCCGCTCTCTCCCTCCTCACAGGGCAGATTGATAGCAGCAGGAGCTATTGGCTCCTGCTGCTGTCAATCAAATCCAGTGACAAGGGAGAGCAGGGTTTAGCTACACCGTCTGTGTCTATGGACACAGGCAGTGGGGCCTCAGACCCAGCCTGCAGGTGTGCAATAGTAGGAAGTGGCTTCCTATGGTGGCACACTGGGAAAAGCAGCAGCCACGTGCACCGGTGGGCAGCCATGGATCGGAGCTGCTCTGTGCAAAACCATTGCACAGAACAGGCAAGTATAAAATGTTTATTTTTTTACTTTACTCTTTACAATCACTTTAAAGCCAACATTTTTTTTTCATTTTTGATTGAGTGTATAACCTTTTGACGCAATTTGTTATTGGAGAGATTTTCCTTCACTTCCTGTCCTCTACACAATAGGAAGTAAAAGGAGATATTTCCATAGTGAGGGAAGCGCGCTCTTTACATAGTAGTCACTGGAAAAACTATCCCCATTGGAAGATACCCCGTCTATTGCTGTTTTGGTGACCACTCAAAATTTAGGATTCTCCCTCGCTTTCTAGCCTGGTGACACTGGTCATCGGGACAAGTAAAGAGGATAATCTTCATTAATGGGGACATGGATCATAAATACCTGATGGGTAGAGGTGCACCGAATGGAAATTTTGGTGCTAAAATCAAAAATGCAGGATGGACCTGGCCAAAAACCGAAAATGACAGTTTTAAAGAAAAAAAAAAAAAAAAAATATATATATATATATATATATATATATATATATATATATATATATATATATATATATTATTGTATTATATTCGACTTTTTAACCAATATCATGAATTTAAATGAATGTGAATTTATTGCCAGCCATTATAGGCATTTTTTAGCACAAGAAAAGCTGAAGAAAAATGTATCCCATTAAATTCTATGTATGTCTTCACACTGGTCCATTGCGCTTCCGTTGTGGTGTTAAAAATCCAGGTTGTTACGTTTTTTGGGTCAGTTAAAAAAAAATGGCACCAAAAATGCACTTCGCAATTGAAATGCATTGAAAATGCAGCAAGGACACCTCAATAATAAAATCGCAGCAAAATCGTGTGCGTTTTTTGGTGCCATTATCCGCACTCTTTTCTCTTATTAGCAAAATGATAACACCATTTTTGTCTGATATGTTTCGTCAGCTGAAATTTTGGTGCATCTCTGGTAGAGCTACACGATTAATCGTTAAAGAATAGAGATCGCAGTTCTAACTCCTCACGATCTTAACACAGCATTTCCTCGATTCGGTGCAAATAGTTCTCTGCTGAAGACAACTATCAAAAAAAAAAGGCAGCTCAACTCGCACAATTTCATTCCTGCATGTCAGTCTCGACTTCGGGGGCGATTTTTAGAGACATCTGTGTGGGTTTCTGCACAGATGTCAATGGAAATCACACCCCGAAATCACCAAAAGTAGCTCAGGAGCTACTTTTGGAAATCGGTGTGGCGTCGCACCGATTTGGCCGCTTCCATTGCCGCCGATTTGGCATGAAATTTGACAAATCTCATGTCAAATTCCATCAATGTGAACCAGGGCCAAAGGAATGAACTTCTGTCTGTAGATGAGAACAGTTTAACCACTGTAATATTGGGGGGTATTTAGCTTCAGTGTAGAGCTTACCAGTGAGCGGAGTCTATGCCAGATATGCAGCTTAAGTGCTTTATTGAAGTAAAAGAAAAAACAGTCCATCCAGGATTCCCACGCAGGGGGTTCAACTTCAAAGCAATAATGAAATAACGAATGGAAAATACCGAGCTACTTGGCTCTCAGGTCAGCACTGCTGTTCAGGCATTGACCTCGGTCCTCTTTGCCCTGTAACTGTGTCCCTGTTTGGTACCCACTCTGTACCTCTGGTGACACTCTCATAGCTTCCTGGCTGCTTCAGCCCACCGGCTTGGGCCCTCCGTCTGCTCTTTGACTGTCCTGTCCCAACACGTCTCCCTTGCCTGGACTCCTAAGGAGGGTGGAGCCCAGAACCCTGGACTAGGCTCTGCTATAAGCCCAGGACCCCGTGCTCAATCAATCTCTCTCTCTCTCTCTCTCTCTATCTATATCTATATCTAATCTCGATAGATAGATATAGATATAAATATATATATTTTAGCACAGACCCTAGAGAATAAAATGGCAGTTGTTGCAATATTTTATGTCACACTTTATTAAATTTTAAAAAAACAAACCATAAAGTTAGCCCAATTTTTTTGTATAATGTGAAAGATGTTACACCACGAGAATCGTGATCTTTATTCTAAGCAAAAAAAAAAAAATCGTGATTCTCATTTTAGCCAGAAACCTGCAGCTCTAATTTTTGGGTTCAGATCCTTATCCAAAACTAAAAAAAAAAAAAAAATTGGCTTTAGAAACACTTTTATAGACAGTGGCAGCCCCCAAAATGACTCCTACTACAAGTTTCCTTTAACAAACCACAACGATAATCATCATATCCATTAGACCAGAGCTGGTATTATTTTGTGGCTCTGCAGCTGCTGTGGAACTACAAAGCCCAGCTTGCTGAATAAACCAGGATTTGTTGCTCACAACAGCTGAAGATCAACAGGTTGCATAGCTGGGCCCCAGGGCTTAGCATTTATCAGGCGCTCTGCCAGTTGGTGTGGCTGGCTAAGCCGAATAACATTTCACTATCAACGACATTACGTGCAAGTAGGAAACAATTCAACAAAGACTGCTCGAGAGCAAGAAGAATGGAAGCCCAGCAGTACTCTGAAGAAGACGTTAACATGAGAGGAATATTTCCTTCATTGTCTCCCCAGCTAGAGCCATCTCCAGCCGAGAACAGATAAAGAAAACCCTATGTTTTACATCAGACTGGGTTCTTTTTCTAGATGAGATATATCAGAAAAGCTGTGTTCCCTAATAAATAGCTGATCTTCACGTTGTGGCTTAATTCTCCCGGTAGCTGAGTTTTTCACAATGACATCAATCATTTTTTTTTCTGTTGCAGTGTTTTTGTTCTTTCCTTTTTTTTTTTTTTTTTTCTTTTGTTGACTCCTTTTTTTTTTTACTGAAAGTACAAAGACGGTTACCGTATATACTCGAGTATAGGTCGTTCCGAATATAAGCCGAGGCCCCTAATTTACCACAAAAAACTGGGAAAAACGTATTGACCCGAGTATAAGCCGAGGGTGAGAAATGCAGCAGCTACTGTAAGTGGAAAAAGAGATTCAACAATGCCCATCTGCAGCTGCGTGCCTCCCTTTGTCCTGTGCAGCCTACCTGTGTCCTGTGCAGCCTACCTGTGTCCTGTGTATGTTGTCCTGTGCAGCCCACCTGTGTCCATGTGTCCTGTGCATGTGTCCTGTGCAGCCTACCTGTGTCCTGTGCATGTGCCCCTGTGTCCTGTGCATGTGCCCCTGTGTCCTGTGCATGTGCCCCTGTGTCCTGTGCATGTGTCCTGTGCATGTGTCCCTTTTGTCCTGTGCATGTGTCCTGTGCAGCCTACCTGTGTCCTGTGCATGTGTCCCCGTGTCCTGTGCATGTGTCTTGTGCAGCCTACCTGTGTCCAGTGCATGCCTCCGTATGGCGATCTCCATCCTCCGTGTGCCGCTCTGCATCCACTGATCAGCGTGTCAAAAATAACATTCAGCAGCCATTCTACTATTCAAAAGCCGTGCCTCCTCCTCGTCTGTGATAGGCAGAACACTCCATTTCCCAGCAGTCAGCCTATCACGGACATTCTCTCATCCCCATACCATGGACGAGGATGAGAGAATGTCCGTGATAGGCTGTACACTGACTACTGGGAAATTGAGTGTTCTGCCTATCAGACGAGGAGGAGGCGCAGCTTTTGAATGGTGGAATGGCCACCAAATGTAATGTATCACACGCTGATCATGTAGGCAGACGGCGGTGACTCGAGTATAAGTCGAGGGGGGCACTTTCAGCCTAAAAAAAGGACTGAAAATCTCGACATATACGGTATGTACCTTGCCTTCACCTTTCTTACATTTGTAATGCAGTATAAGAGACTAATAGATGAAAACGCCGTGTGGCGTTACTTTAACAGATAATTGCGCTGTCGTGTAACACTTCCTTTCTTTTTTTCCCCACAAATGGAGCTTTCTTTTGGTGGTATTTGATCACCTCTGCATTTTATTTTTTTTTGCGCTATAGACAAAAAACGTCTGACAATTTTGAAAAACGAAACAATATATTTTACATTCTGCTATAAAACATATCCCATAAAATTTAAAAAAATCGAATGTCTTCATCAGTTTAGGCCAATATGTATTCTTTTACATATTTTTGGTAAAAAAAAAATCCCAATAAGCATATATTGATTGGTTTGTGCAAAAGGTATAACATCTACAAACTATGGGATATATTTATGAACTTCTTATATATTAATTTTTGCTAGTAATGGCAACGATCAGTGACTTGTAGCGGACCTGTAATATTACAGTAGACAAATTGGGCACCTAACGGACACTTTTTTTTTTTCGGGACTAGTGATCAGGGCTAAAAATATGCACTTTCACTGTACTAATGACACTGGCTGGAAAAGGCTTAAATTCAGGGGTGAAAAAGGGGATAACTGTCTGCCTAACTGATGTTTTACTGTAGTGGGGGGGGGGGGGGCGGTGCTTGTACTAGGGGAAGGCATAGATCCGTGTCAAAGCAGGAACACAGGATCTATGCCTTCCTTACTGACAGGACGGCAATCTGCTTTGTTTACATAGGCAGATGGCCGTTCTGCCTGTTTCCTGAACGATCAGTGGGTGCCAGCGGCTATCAGGTCTGCTGGACCTGCTGATCAGCTCCCACAGTGTAAAAAGCTGAAGCCTGCCTACGGCGGTGCGCATTCGCGCCTGTAAAACTGCTATAGGGCCGTTGGCAAGTGGTTAAATATTTTTTGGGGTTGTATTCGATACGTGTAAAGAGAGATCACACAAATACTTATAAGTATAATATTTCTTAAAAGTAATGAAAGATACTATTTTTGGAAAATATAACAAGAATACTTTAACTAATAAATGCTGTTTCCACCACGGAGTCCCATCTGCTTTCGCAGCGCGGCACACAAGTGACCACAGATTTTTTATTTTTTTCAGTACAGAGACTGATTTTGTGGTCAAAATTAAAGTGCATGTTCAGACATTTTTTTGTTTGTTTTTAGTGGTGCAAAAACTAAACCTTCAGAAAGCACTTGGCCGAAACCAAAATTGACAGTTTAAAAAAAAATATAAATATGTTTATAAATAATTGAATTATATTCGACTTTTTAATTAAAGTGTAACTTCACTTTTGTTGAGGAAAGAAAAACATTCCCCTCTGGATAATCTATGTACATTGCAGGGTTTATAACAACCTTTGTAGCAGATTCCTACCTTTTTTTGTTATTCTGAAGGAATCACTATTTGTTCCTCTGTGCTGAGTGAGTCTAATGGGAATGGTTTCATAATTATCAATCAGCTGTGCAGCTGCAGAGCACTAATGAGGAAAGCTGATGGGCCTGCCTCCCTTTTTTTTAGATGTTTAGATGGGGGGGGGGGGGGATGGCAGTTTTTTTTTTTGTGCCACAACACTGAAAACCCTATTTTCAGTGGCCAAAATTTTGGTACATAACTAGTTTGTTTTTTTTTTGGCCGAAGGAGGAAGCACTAGTCTCTGTCCATTGGCAAAATTTCACTTCACTTACTTTCCAGGTCACAACATAGTGATATCAGTTTCACTAAACAGGAAGTGAGGGAAAATCCAACAGACATGGATGAAGATGTGTTTTTTGTAAAGCAGAAGAAGGTCTTTTTTGGAGGATAACCCCTCTATTGCTCTTTTGGTAGCTGCCTGCAATAGGTGTTTGTTTGGCCATTTTAACCTGAGCGTGTAATAAATATTTTTGTTATGTTTTCACATTTGCCTTTCAAAATATATCATGGATTCTGACAAGTAGTGAGCTAACGTTTTATGCAGATATTGACTTTCCAAGTCAAAAGTCAAGCTGAAGGCTGTCCTTTCTCAAGGCACCCTACTGGTCCCTTGATGTGATGGAAACTCTCACTGGCCAATAGGGGATCTAGAGAGGGGTCATGGTCAAGTTGGACTTTTACAAGAATAGTTGCGATTTGCATTTAAAGTGGAACTTCACTGTCCTAATCAACATTGATTATTTTTAATCCCCATGCTTTTGTAGCATTAGTAAATAGATAGAGAAGTGTATTCTATCTACTAGTTTTAATTTTTTTTTTTTTTTTTTATTTCCTCCTGGTTTCCAGGCCTAGGCAAATGATATACATCCCAGGAGACTTCAGGAGGAGAGGATGGGGGTTTTCTCAGCTAAGTGCACACTCTGGCACACATGCTTGAGCTAAGGGTGTAGTGCTCAGATGCAGTGAAGATCTGCTTTAGGTGTCTCTATCTCTGAATGTACTGGTTATTTTTTTGACCATTTTAATTGGTGTTCTTTATCTTGTTCTGTTGTAGAGGTTTTTGAAATTTCAATCTTGCCCAGTTTAAGGAAGGAAAAAAAGGGTTAGGTTTTGCCTGTTGCCTTGTTGGTACTGTAGGGCAGCCTTGGAGTGCCTTGAAGCTTCTTCAGGTGTTCCTTGGAAAAATGCCAAAAGATTGATCAAAATTTGTATACAAGCCAGCAGGTGGATGAAGCTAGCTTTTTAGTTACACAAAGCCACGGGTTTTCATTATGCACCATTACGACGTTCTAGACACTGGCATCCTAACAAACAATGATGTTATCAGTTGATAAGGATGTCTGTTGCCTCCACAGCATCCTTGTTTGAACCTCCACTGCCTCTCTCCCTCAGCACTAGCACTAGCTCACTAATGGAGAGAAATTGTGGGAGAAGAGAAACATTGGAATACTAGTCAGTACCAGTGGTGCAAACGTGTATTTGATTTGGAAGAATTAATCACCTCTAATGTTGGGTGTCCTACGTGTGGATGTTGCTGCAGTGTGTAAAGCTATTAGAATAGCTTTTTACATTTTTAGAATGGTGTGCCTCGAGACTGTTCATAATTTTAAAGGGTGCCTTGAGATTGTCTATAATTTTAAAGCCTTGACTGAAAAAAGGTTGAGAAACACTCTGTAGGCAATACAGAATGTGTATTTCCTTTTTTTTTTCTGTAGACTGCTTTAGGCAGACAAAACATTAGGACATTTCCTCTTGAGCAGCTTAGATCATTTTAAAGTCTGTACGTAACTGTGTGTATGTTAGGCGCTCCTATTTATAGCTAGAAAGTTTATTCTAAACTTCAGTGGCGAAAATTTATCTTTTCCCATTCGTCAATGTTAAAATGAATCAATAAGGGCTCCCCTTGTAGCGAGCCCCGCACTTATTACGGTTGCTTTTTGTGAGGATTTAACAGGAACAATCTGTATTAAAACCATCATTCTTCTGTAGGAGCTTAAGTAGTTCTGAATAGGTTGCCATGGGGCTGCCATGAAATGTGCCCGCTGGCAGGATGGACGCGATTGCTGAAGAACAGAGCAGCAATGTAAAAGGTGAACGCCTATTGTTACATAGGCCTAAGAAATTACCTCCGAAGCTTAAATCGTTTGCCTATTGCCTGTTGTGTAGGAAGAGGGATACAAAAGTGTGATTGAGTTAACATCCATTAAAATCTCTCAGCCTGAAAGAATAATTTAGATAGTGTAACATGTTTGGGTTCCATAGTTCAAAATGTTATTACCCGTGCTATTGTTTGAGTTTTGTGAATGGAATACAAATTCTGGTGTTCCTTGATCATAAAATGTTCTTTCATGGTAGTGTTCTTCATCCTTGGTCCTCATGAGGGGCTACTTTATGAATACTAGTGTAGGCTGTTACCAATAGAAGATTGTCCTCTTTTGTGTTTTGTTGTGCTAGCGCAATATCAATGGCTGTTTTGGCCACTGCAGCTCCAGTTTCCCAGTCTTTAGGCCTCGTTAACATCTGCTCAATCCAGGAGCGCATACAGAAAACCTAGTTTCCGCAACACACATTGTGCTTGAGGGAGTTATTAATTGTTAATGGTGCTCTAAACTCACGCTCTGCCATTGTGCAAATGTGCCAGAACACTCAGTAATAAACCCTCAAAGCTTGATGCTCGAAAACGCCCTGGAGCTACTTTTGGCATACTTAGGGCAGTCCATTCAAAGGAATGGGCTGCCCTATGCTGTTGCGTAAAATATGCGAAACATAGGTGTTGGTGTGAATGGGGCCTTAGGGTTTTTTATTTCCAAAAAGTTTTTGTAGTCCAGAATATAGTTTTGGTTTGACAAAGTAGTAAGTAAAATGTCCCTCATAACTGTTGTGTTTTGAAAGTTGACTTAAATTAGGGCTTTCTCCACCACCTATCCCCCTTCCCAGCCGCCTGGTTCCTGAAAAGTGTCATGCAGAGGTACTATGCAGGCTTGGACTTCTAAGTGCAACATTGCTTCCTGCTTAGCTGATGTATTACCGTCATTTTGGAAGGCCCCTCTGTAGATTGCACCTGGATCTCTATGCCCCAGCTTGACCGTTTGAGCAGTGGATCTCATCTGCCCTGCATTTGGTGGTTTGGTTTTATCACTTTTTTTGTTTTTGCTTTTTCCAATGTAGGTTTTATTGAGTTTTTACACGATACAAGCGCTAAAGGTTGACATTGCTTTCAAGATTTTGAAATCCAGCAACTTTAGTGGCCAACATTAAAGCAGAGTTCCACCCAAAAATGGAACTTCTGCTTTAAGCACTCCTCGCCCCCTCACATGCCACATTTGGCATGTCATTTTTTTGGGGGGGGGGAGTGGGGGCTTCGTTAGGAGGGGGACTTCCTGTCCCACTTCCTCCTTCCACCCAGGTACCGCCAAGGCGACTCCTTCCTCTAGGCAAGTGGTTCTCAACTCCTGTCCTCAGGACCCACTAATAGGCCAGGTTTTATGTATTACCTTGGGGAGATGCAGACTAGAATACTGCAATCACTGAGCAGCAAATGATATCACCTGTGATGTATTTCAGTTGTCTTGCAAACCTGGCCTGTTAGTGGGTCCTGAGGACTGGAGTTGAGAACCACTGCTCTATGCGAACTCCTGGGACACATGACAGGTCCCAGGAGATCGCCTGTCCACTCCGGGAAGCCGAAAGCTGTCATGGCCGGGTTCCCAAAGTGGCAATGGAGGCGCCGGGGGAGAGGAGCGACGCTCCGTTCGGCCGGATCGCTGGACCGTGGAACAAGTAAGTGTCTGTTTATTAAAAGTCAGCAACTACACTTTTTGTAGCTGCTGACTTTTAATAAACATAAAATGCATGGAACTCCGTTTTAAAGCTGGCCATATATGATTTGAATTTTGAATAAATCAGAATAAATTTTGTGCGTTTTGGAATCAGATGGAGTGCTCATTGATTTTGAAATTCGACCAAGCCTTCAATTTCACCACCTGTTGCTATGGAAAAGAATTTTTGTGTCTAGAAATACTTTTTTCTTTTCCAAGAATTTTCTTTTTCTTGCGCTCATGCGCATTTCTTTTTCAATTATATTTCTTGCGCGATTCACGGAATAGAAATTTTGTTAGTTTTTCCCAAAAATTCCAACGTGCCCGATCACTAAAATTCAATGGTGGCATGAAAATCGGCCAATGCTGTAGCCCTCTAATGGTGCGAAATTTTAAAGAAAATTCTTAGTTACGATTTTTCTTTCGGAATTTTGACCCATGTATGGCCTGCTTAAGGCTGAATTTACACCCCAGCAGAACAATTTTCAGGTGTTTTGTATTTGAGGATTTCTGCATTTGTATATGAGCATTTTAGAAGCTTATTTCAAGCTGTGTGCATTCGAGCTTCTGGTGTTTGTTTTTAGCCTATGGAAAGCACTAGGGAGGAGGAGACCAGTCCACCTCCTGAAGGCCCTTTCCCACATATGATGTTGAAATAGGTTTAAAACCCATTTTACATACAGAATATTGATGAATATAGTTGATCTTTGTGTCGCATTGTGGCAACATTACTATTAAAAAAAAACAAGCTAAACTGGTATGTTAGACTGACGGAGGTTTAACATTGCATAATGACTTCTCCCTGTCGTATTTTAGCAGTACCCCATCTGGGCAACATCTGGAGATGGCCCTTTTCTGAAAATAGGTTTGGTTACTTTGCCAACCATGCTGACAGATACATGTAGTCAGGAGCTGTTAAAAGAGGTATAGAGTTTTTTGGGGTTTTTTTTGCTTTTTTTGTTTTATGTTTTGTTTTTTTGCTGAAACATTGGTCCGATGTTGCATCTGTTACCCGGCACCTCTAACACTGAGAACCGATCGATCAAACACCACCCATCGCGCGGTTCTCACAGCTACCTGAGCAGAGAGCTGCTGACTGTCAGTCACCAGTTCTCTGCTCTGCCGCCCCACGCTCACTGGAGCGCTGGGCTGTGTTGGGGGGGTGGGAGAATCTAGCTCAGGCACTCAGCGGTTCTGAGGCTAAGACAGGTGCTGGTCCAGGCATGTTGGTGGATCCTGACTTCATTGTCGCAATCTTGCCTGAGCTTGGACCGGCTCTGTGACGTCCGCCAACAACAGCTTCTGTCTGCTGAAAACGGGTCACAGGAGTGCAGAACGAACCGCACTTCTGTGATCCACAGCTTTGACTCTACTTATCCCTTAAACTGCAGATAATTCTATAACATGGCCATAGGTCAAGCTATACAACCCAACATTAAAGGGGGCCTGAGAAAAATATCAGAGTGTTGTTGACTATTGTTCTGAAGGTGCTAACTATCAAGTCTGTTTTTAACATGGTAATCCTGTAAACACTTGTTTTGTCACTGATCTGAGAAAATCAGTTTTTTTTCACCTCACTTCCTGTATATTTTTTCTGGTTCAATGGTATGTCATCTTCCCTTCAATACCATGTTTGTTTGTTTTTTGAGTTTTTTTTCTTTTTTTTTTTTTTTCTTTTTAACCTGACTTAGCAGGTTATTTAGCATTTGATAAGATTAAGGCTTAGAATCCATAGCAGTTAGCATTTATCTCTACCATCCACGGGTGGATCAGGTACCTGCCCAAGAGTGTGTCCTGGGTCAGTATACCACGTGTGAAAAAGCTTAAGAGCCGCACGCCAGTGATATCACGGTGCTGAAAGCAATTTTATTCACATTTACACAGTCCAAGCTGTCACATCCCGCATGTGATACTGTCTTATTATAACTCTTTTTGCCTTTACGGGTTTAGTCATACAGACTCGGTTGTGTGGCCCTTTTTCTTTTTGACATGAAGATTAACACTTTTTTTTGCCTAAGAACTGTCTAGCTACACTATTTGCCATGTTTTCAATGGATCAGCTTCCTCAGATTTGCATTGGTAGAAAGAGTAGTAAAGCACAGCTATCCGCACTGCAAAGCAGGAAGCCTAGTCTGCGTATTTCAGCTCTCGTATACATACGTGCGTTGTCGCACTTCCCTTTGTGCTTGCCTACAATTCCTAGCTTGGTAGTTTTATATAAATACATCAGCCAAAGCTAAAAAAAAAAAACATCTGATAGTGTTCAGACATGGGCTAGAGAGAAAAAGACCTCTGATTGCTGCAGCTAAAGAAGCAACTAAGCAAGCATGACCTGTGCTTGATTAGCTGCAGAGCCATTAGGGAGCCTTTAGGACCCCTTAATTCTCTCTAAAGAATACCTTTCACCTGCCCATGCTATCTCAATAAGGAAGCCCCTTGTAATAACAATAAATCTAAATGGAAAATAAGTGTTAAAATATTAATTTATAATAAAATAAAAATTCACTTTAATGTAAAAATCACATTTCATTGACTTCATGGCAAAAACGCCCCCTTGTGACTTCAAAACAAAATCGCGTCCCACTGACTTCAATGCAAACATGCCAGCCACACTAAAGTGATTTGTAGTCCTTTTTTTTTTTTTTTTTTTTTTTCCAATAAAAATAACTAGACGTGCACTGCTGAAAAATGTGTTAGTTTTCATTTCATTTGTTTGGTTTTTTTTTTTTCGTTTTTCGGGTCATTTGTTATAATCACAATTCATGAATTCATAAAAATTTGTCAATTTGAAAATCTGAAAATAAGAAAGAAAACACAAATTCAAAAGAATAACTAATTATTATTAAATTATAATTATTAAATATAAAAAGAGGTGTTGGAATATATAGGTATTGGAATTGCCTTTCAAATTTGGCTGTTGGTGAATTAATTAAGTTATTAAGTTATGAATTATCCGAAATATTGAATGCCGAATCTAAACAAATGGAATGAATTAATAATAAAAACGTTTTATTGTTGTTATTTATTATTATTCATTATGTTCCATTCGTTTAGATACGGCACTCATCATTTTGGATAATGAGTAATGCATTGAGGTGAAAAACCTCCTGTAAAGCTGCAGCCACCCCCCCCCCCGAGCCCCTGTTTTACTTGTACCCCCTCTATCTCATGCCAGGGAGGAGCACACCAGCAAAAGCCAGTGTCTCGGGTCCTGATTGGATGGATTGATAGCAGCACAGCCATTGGCTCCTGCTGCTGTCAATTAAATCCAATGACGCGAGTCCTGCTTTCTGTGTGAATAGAAGCAGGACAGCAGAGTGCGCCCACACGGGTGTCTACGAAGGAGAGCGCTTTTCCAACGGAGCAGGAGGAGGAGGCTGGAGCACTGCTGAGGGACACCAGAACAGGAGGATCGGGGCCACTCGGTGCAAAACCAACTGCACAGCGGAAGTAAGAATGACATGTTTGTTTTTAAAAAAAAAACCCTGAACCTTTACAACCTCATTAAGGTATTAGTTATTTCAGATTTTCGGATCTTTGAATTTATAAATTTTCGAATCTATTTACAAATATTTGGAAAAGTTTGTTAAACAGGTTTTCGTTTGGATATTTCCGAATTAACAAATTTGTCGAAATTCAGAACAAAACGAATTGCACATATCTAAAAATAACAAACATGTCGTACTTACCTGCTCTATGTAGTGGATTTGCACAGAGCAGCCCCACTCCTCCCCTTGTCTGGTGCTCCTTATCCCTTCCGCCTGTCAAGTGCCCCTACAGCAAGCAGCTTGCTATGAGGGAAGCCGAGCCGAGTCACTGCTCCCTCTCCATTCAGACACGGAGCTACGCCCCGGCCCCTCTCTCTCCTGATTGGCTGGTTGACTTTGATTGACAGCAGCGAGAGCCAATGGTGCTGCTGCTTTGTCTCAGCCAATCAGGAGGGAAAGTCTCGGACAGCCAAGACATTCGTGGACAGAGATGGGGCTCAGGTAAATATGAGGGGGGCTGCTGAACACAAAAGGCTTTAAGACGACAAACATTCTAGCTCTACAACTCCTTACATCTTGAACTTTCCGTTTCGACACCAGAATTTTCATGTTGGCGCGCCACTAAATGATTAGTATTCTCTATGGATTGCATAAAAGTAAAATATTTTTTACATGACAATTTTAAAGAGAGACTTGTCTGTGCTAATAAAAAAAGAAATGACAAAGTATATTAAATAGGCCCATAGTAGCAATGAAAAATTGCAAAACATTAACGCGAGATTTCAAGATTATCTGTACTGAACATATTTTTCAATTTTTTGCATTACGTTTAGCAGCCAAGAGTAGAAGTTTAGAACGTAATATTTAGGCCCCTTTCACACGGATGACCGTTCAGGTCTAACTGTCAGTTTTTTAGGCGGACCTGAACGGGCGCTCCATGCAGGTCTATGGAGCGATTGATGTCAGCGGTGACATGTCCACTGACATCCGACCCGATCCGATCCACTAAAGTGTGACGGATGGAAACCCTATTTTTCCATCCGTCTGGCGGATCGGATCCGAAGAAAACGGACTCTATGGTCCGTCTCCATCCAATCCCCCATAGAGGAGAGCGGCGCTCTGACAGGTCTGCATGGAGCGATGGATGTCAATGGTGACCATGTAAGCTGACATCCGATCTGATCTGCTAAAACCAGACGTATGGCGATACATTCGCATCCGTCCTGGCGGATCTGATGAAAACTGACATGCTGTCCGTTTTTTTCCGATCCTGAATCAGCGGGGCTCTCGCCGCTCAGTGAGCAGAGACGGACTTGTCATCCACCAGCTCAGCGGAGATCAACGGAGAGATGAGCAGATCCTCCTCATGTGAATGAATGTGTGAATGAGTGTGTGATTTATTCCACCCCATTACCTTTCATTGTAGAAAGCCCTGCACTCTGAGATTGATGCACACTTGTAATGGTCACTCTCCACCAAATAAATGAACATTAGTTACCGTTGCTTACCCTCCTCTCCTTTGTACATCTCTGATCTCCCCAACAGATCGGTGGGATTGATCAGGTGCATGTTTGAAAAATAGTGCATGCAGGAAATCTCTCTTTTGTAATTGAGTATGTTGGATGGTTATCAGGATGTTGGTGCCCAGTGTTGTAGCCATAAATCAGAGGTTTGTTCTGAGCTTCCCAGATCCCATGCAGCTGTAATTCACGATCATGTAGGGCAATGAATGTTCACGATGATAAAATGCACCTTTTTATGTCACTGGCTGCACATTGCAGATGAGCTGGCCAAGTAAGTACATGAGTTTTGTCTTATCACGGACTGCGTTTTGGCATATTGTTTTTGGGAAACATGTTTCCTGTGATAGTATTGTCGTAACTGTTATAAATATAGCTATTAAATTTGTATGTGGACCTGTCAAATAGCACTGAGAACCCTGCAATTAAAACAAAATAATTAAAAACTGAAATGCAACATGTACCATGTCCCTCTTTTTCCCAAATATTCAATTTTTTAGTAAATGTTTTACACTAAATGGCATGTGACCAATTTTAGTCTAATCTGAAGTGTGTGGTGTAGACTGATACCAGCTGCCCAAGAAGCAGAGATGACAGAGCAGTCCATAATTTAATCAAACAATTTTCAAGGGATAGTTCACCTTTACCACAAAACTTCCTATGCAAATAAGGGGCATCTATAGATAAAAACAAACTGGGCAGCTCTGACTAAAGATGAATAATGTTCTTACTATATGTGTAGTAGGGTTGTACCGATACTAGTATACCGAGCATTTGCCCAAGTACTTGTACTCGGGCAAATGCTCCCGATGCTTCCGCCGATACCTAAACAGTCAGCGGTGATCAGTGCGTGGGGAAGTTACAAGCTTCTCCCCCAGCGGCTTTAGTGACATACAGTGGTGATCGGTGCTTGTAACTCCCCCACATGGGATCACCGCTGACTGTCACCTCATCCTCCTCCATGCCCCCTCCGTTCCTCTGTCCCCCTATGCTGTTCCCCTCCGTTGCTCTGTCCCCCTCCATTCCAGCGTTCCGCTGTCCCCCTCCGTTGTTCTGTCCTCCTCCGCTGTCCCCCTCCGTTGTTCTGTCCTCCTCTGCTGTCCCCCTCCGTTGTTCTGTCCTCCGCTGTCCCCCTCCGTTGCTCTGTCCCCCTCCGTTGCTCTGTCCCCCTCCGTTGCTCTGTCCCCCTCCGTTGCTCTGTCCCCCTCCGTTGCTCTGTCCCCCTCCGTTGCTCTGTCCCCCTCCGTTGCTCTGTTATCCTCCGCTGTCCCCCTCCGTTCCGGCGTTCCGCTGTCCCCCTCTCCGCTGTTTGAATGGACAGAGTCAGCTGACTCTGTCTATTCACATAACTGAAACATTGTAATCTCCTGTGAGGCCTAATTGTCACTGCTCACCTCCGCCATCACAGGAGTGAGCTCTCAAATGCTGTGGGGAGAGAGAGCGTATATGAGGAGGTTTGAATCAGAGAAAGAGCTCACCTCAGTGATGGTGGAGGTGAGCAGTGATGACTAGGCCTCACTTGGCAACGTCATGGGAGTATTCCATTATCAGGCTGGCTATTTACCCACAGCTACTGTCTTTCAAGTTGCTTTTGCCCTAAACAACTTACCAGTCCTTGGTAGAAGCACATTTTGTATTTTTTGTTTTTTTGTTTTTTTTAAGCTTTGTTTCCCATTGAATAATTTCTTGGGTTTATTTTAATGCCGTGGGTGTTTTGGTAAAAACATGGGTTTTTTATTACTAGAATTAAAGATTTCATTACTAAGAACTTCCCCATTTCTGTAACCTATTGTGAAGCCAAGAAAAGTAAAATCTTCAATGTATTGTCTTTTCGAAGTAGAAATGTTCAACTTCTTCACCTCCAAATCTTTTCTGGGTGATTGTCTCCTGTCCCGTCTCCGTTATACATGTCTGTGCTGTATTCCTAGTTGGTGACTCACAATTGATAGGCTAATTTCACACTTGGGCACAAAGTCAAGTGGTGACTCAACTTTGTTCCCAAGATAATGTTCATATTCCCATCATACACATTCCTGGATCAGGCTGTAACGTAGCAGAAGTAGTAGTTATTTAGCATTAACATATTTTTTTATTATAACCTTGCAGCAAATATGTTTTTTTTAAATGAAATCGGGCTTTTCATTTCAATGTAGCTCTATGAGTATTATCCATTGGTTCAGACAGGAGCAACAGTTTCCGTTCACCACTTTCCACACCTGGCTGCTGCAAGAACCTTTGTAACCCCATTAATATGACATCACTTGTAATAGGATTATTTTCTAAAGCGTGTATTATATAACATTTAAGCTGCCTGGCGTACAAAACATGGACAAAGCAAGCCTTCAGTTTGGAAGGCATCCATAACTGGATTTGGGATGTTATTTATTGTGAAGCATGGATGCTTTCTCTTTTAAATGACTTTTAGTTTGTAGTAATGCATCACTTCGTATACCAAGCTATAAATCTGCCTTCTTCACAAGAACATTTTCTGCACGATCCACATGTGAAAACACCGAGCGCTTTTTTTGGGGGTTTTTTTTGTTTTTTTTTTCCCCAACAACAAAATGACTACTTCAAATTTGTTTAAAAGGTGTCTGCATATGGTTATTTTTTTATGGGGCTTGTGGAAGAATATGACAAAACATACTATACGAAATAAAACCTGCTTGATCACAACTTTAAAAATACATTTAGGGATATTTTTAATGCATACATAGCTGGGTTGAGTATGGGAGGGTGCATACGTTTAATTAAGGCTAGAGAGGTTGGCCATGTATGCTTGTAAATAAAGTACATTTTGGCTGTTATAATACTTAACCCTAGTTGTCGTCCTAATGTTTATCCAACTTTTAGAAACAATCCTCTCTAACCCCAACTTTATTCTTAGGCCAGTCATAGGGTGGTGCAGGAGTTGTCCCTGCCTGGAGAACACAGTTATTAATTCTAGTGGCCATAGCCGCTGGCAATAATCGCATGTAAAAAGCCAACATGCTGGTTCTACCCAAGTCAATAGATGGATCGACTTGGGTACAATCAACCTGCTCCTAAATGGTTCCAATTTCAGCCGGTTTAGCAGATATAGAGATTTTAACCCTCTATGGCGTAAGCCCAAAAACTTATCAATAGACTATCAGCCCAAAAGGTTGAGTTGTGTCAAAAATATCAGCAAATAAAATGCTCCGTGTTTTAAAGGCTATTTCATAATAACTGGAACATGAAGTGATAGATAAATTCATTTTTCAGTGTAATTTATTAAACAACTTAGCAAGCTATGAAAAATCTGAAGCCCCAAGCATTCAAGATAATAGATTCCATATCTGCACTATTCATAGTGAAGTGTTTACTGCACATCTAATCTGTTCAACATCTGTCCACAGCCAGTCAATAATGCATCTGGGACATGAGTACAAGCCGTGTACAGGGACCTTAACAAATAAATGTTATTGGACTCCATCACTAACATTGGCTTTCTGTTTTTCTCGATGTCCTCCAGTTCTAAGCAAACCATAGTCTAGCTGCCTGTGTGCACATCGAAATCCTCAAAGCTCTGTTGTGAAATATCTACGCTGCTGTAATTGAATAATTTGGGTGTTAATCATTGTGTTCTAGAAACCCTCTCAGCAATAAATCATTGGTCTTCTGCAAGATTACAGGGTTACATAAAGCTGTACATCACTGTACCACAGGAAAATTAAATTTAAACCATGTGAAACTTGTATGGTCTAATGCATACCATTTGTCAGAGATAATAGTCATGAAGCTTAGATTGGTGTATTGCATGTCAGTGTTTGCTTGCTTTTGTATAATTCGATTACCTGTAAATGTGTACAATCCTACTTAAATGTCTTTACAATTACAAGATAAATGTTGCAATACAGAGTGCAGCTTGTCTTGCTCTAACTTTTTTTTTTTTTTTTTAATTTAACTTTATTTTATACAAATGCCAACATACAATATTACAAAACGCATCCTACCAACACCCATTGTTTTAACTTAGCATTATACCTTATAACCAACCCCCCACAGCCCACCCTACCCTCTCTCGTACTTAAGGATCAGTCAAAAACTTTTATTTTTACTTGTATCGACCAATTTCCCCGTTTTTCTATTCACAAATCGCCTCCACGTACCTTCACGTCTGTTTAAACTCTCTCCAGCTTTCCCACTTATCTTTTCGATCCTCACTTTCTTCCTCCCCACTATACTTTTAAATTCTCCAGATTATATGTTTCCTCTATACTAGTTATCCAATCCCGGATTTTGGGGCTTTCTCTTTCCTGCCATTTTTCGGGTATAAGACTTTTCGCCACATTATTAAAGGCAGCACAGTGGCGTAGTGGTTAGCACTCTCGCCTAGCAGTAAAAAGGGTCGCTGGTTCAAATCCCAACCACGACACTACATTCCTGGAGTTTGCATGTTCTCCCTGTGCCTGCGTGGGTTTCCTCCGGGTACTCCGGTTCCCTCCCACACTCCAAAGACATGCTGGTAGGTTAATTGGCTTCTGTTCAAAATTGGCCCTAGTATATGAATGTCAGTTGGGGACCTTAGATTGTGGGCTCCTTGAGGGTAGGGACCGATGTGGGTGTGCAAGGTATGTGCGGAGTGCTGCGTGAATTGGTGGCGCTATATGGGTACCTTAAATAAGAATAGGGATGATTGTAGACACGCACCTACACTCACTCAGGTTGAACTGGATGGACTGGTGTCTTTATTCAGCCTTACTAACTATGTAACTATTTATCATATGGGGGATTATTGATGTTGTGTATTGTCTTACTGAACCTTCCACGCTGTGGAACAAACATACCCATGGGTCTTCAGGTATTGTTTTATTAGTAATTTCCTTCATTATTTCCAATACCTCTTTCCCGAACTTCTTAATTACAGGGCAATCCCACCACAAATGTGCCATCGTTCCTACAGCCTTACAGCCTCGCCAACATTCCGGGGATCTCCCCGGTTGAACTTTACTTAATTTGTCTGGGGTTGCGTACCACCTTGTTAGGCATTTATAGTTCATCTCTGTCGTCCTTGTATCGATGGCGGAGCTATCCAATTCATTGGCCCCAATTCATTTTCCCATTTTTTAAAATGAATGACGGGACCTCCGTTTCCTCCGTTAGTATTTTATATATCCGGGATATGTTATTTCTTGAATTTTCCCTTGTACAAAGCCACTCAAGTGGCCTTAAATCATCCCCAGATCTTAACAGTTTCTCGACAAAATGCCTCGCCTGGAGGTACCGTCATTCTTGTCTTGCTCTTGATAACTGTAAAGCTGGCCATAGATGGGTCAGGTTTTTTTTTTTTTTTTCATTCAACCAGCGAGTTGAGTAAAAAAAATTGACCCAGTTCCCCCATCCACACATTTGAGGTGGATGAAGGAAATCATCCCTGTTTAGTCATTGTATTCTGACGGTGGAGAAACGTCCACACGTCAGAATACACAGATTAATTATAGCCTGCAGTGCTGATCATGAGGACATTTTTCAGCAGGGTAGTTGTACAGAGGTCGATTAATAGATTGACTTCTGTACAACTACAGTGCCCGTACATGGATTAAAATGTTTTGAGGGAATTAGTGTTACACCACCATCCATGTTGTTCCACTAGCGATACCCAATGTTGACTGATTAGGGATGTTTGGGTGCTTAATTTAGTTACATAGAGATCCCACAAAGAAGAAAATATGTATAAAAACATACTACAATGCTGTGAAAAAGTATTTGCCCCCTTTCTGATTTTTTTTTTTTTTTTTGCATATTTGTCACATTTGAGTGACAGATCAGCAAACAAATTTTATTATCACACAAAGATAACCTGAGTAAGTGCAAAATGCAGTTTTTAACTGATAATTTAATTATATAAGGCAAAAAAGCTGTCCAAACCTGCCTGGCTTTATGTGAAAAAGTAATTGCCCCTAAACCTAATAACTGGTTGTGCCACCCTTGGTGGTAACAACTGCAATCAAGCGTTTGCGATAACTGGCAATGAGTCTTTCACATCGCTGTGGAGCAATTTTGGGCCACTCTTCTTTGCAGAATTGTTTTAATTCAGCAACATTGGAGGGTTTTCCTGAGGTTTGAGGTCACGAACTGATGGCCGGACATTCTCCTTTATGATTTTCTGGTAGAGCTCAGAATTCATGGTTCCATGAATTATGGTAAGTCATCCAGGTCCTGAGACGTCAAAGCACCCCCAGACCATCACGCTACCACCACTGTGTTGACTGTTGGTATGATGATCTTGTTATGAAATTCTGTATTTGTTTTATGCCAGATGTAACAGGACGCACACCTTTCCAAAAAATTAAACTTTTGTCCTTATCAGTCCACAGAATATTTTCCTAAAAGTCTTGGGGATAATCAAGATGTTTTTTGGTAAATGTGAGATGAGCCTTTGTGTTTTTTGGTCAGCAGTGGCTTTGGCCTTGGAACTTTCCCATGGATGCCATTTATGCCCAGCCACTTTCTTATTGTTGAATCATGAACACTGATCTTACCTGAAACAAGTGAGGCCTGCAGTTCTTTTAGATGTTGTTCTGGGTTCTTTTATGACCTCCTGGATAAGTCGTGGTCATGCTCTTGGAGTAATTTTTGTAGGCCGGCCACTCCTGGGAAGGTTCACCACTGTTCCAAGTTATCTCCATTTGTGGGTAATGGCTCCCCTCATGGTTCACTGGAGTTCCAAAGCCTTTAGAAGTGGCTTTGAAACCCTTCCTAGACCGATGCATGTACATTGTGGCATGATGTGTGGCTTTTTGTGATCTGTTAGCGTGCTTCACTTTGTCCGACAGCTTCTATTTATATGATTTCTTGATTCAACAGGTCTGGCAGTAATCAGGCCTGGGTGTGGCAATAAAAACTTTGACTCAGCTTTCCAAAAAATTGTGGTTAATCACAGTTCATTCATGATTCAGCATGGGAGGGGGCAATTACTTTTTCACATAGGGCCAGGCAGGTTTGAACAGCTTTTTTCCCTTAATAAATGAAATAATCATTTAAAAACTGCATCTTGGAATTACTCGGGTTTTCTTGTGTAATAATAAAATTTGTTTGATCCAAATCATTTAAGTGTAAGAAATATGCAGGCCGCACGCCCAGCAACACCGAACAGCCGCCAGAATGTCATGTGGGCTGCACAAATGAGAAAAAGGGGCAAACGCAGAGCTTTAGAAGAGAACTGAAACTGAGTATACTCCATAGAGGACATCAACTGGCCTACACAATTTAAGGCTGCAGTGGAGACACTCTACTCTAAGGCAGGATCACTCTACACACTACATCACTCTAAAGCAAATGCTTTAGTGGCTTTGTGAATATGAACACTGTTCTATAGCATGTAATGAGCGTTTTTCTTATTCTGGGTTTAATGACACTTTACCTGCACTAATTTCTGGGTTAAGTCTACCCCTGTAGCTAATCCTTATCCACTGTCCCACTGTTCTATGAGAATGCCTCAACAACCAATACCAGTGTTTTCATCTAATAAAACACCTCAGATGAAAAAACGTAATACTCCTGAAGCCAATAATTATTGTATTGGTGATTTGCGTATTTCCAATTGTATAATTTTTAGCTTATACACTCTGAATAATTCTTCTAAACGTCATTGGAAAAAGCTGAATAAAGTATAGATCTGTTATTTCAAAGGTTACAGTCCATTAACCTCCATGTCCAGCTGTGTAACTACCAAGGCTATCGAGAATTCACAGGATCTACTCCCACACTTACATTTTACAGTTAAGCAAGAAGTGTATTAACATTGACATGTAATTTTGCACATTAATATTTAATCTCTTCATTTAGGCTATCTTAGAAATTTGACTAAAGCAGCTTAGCAGTTGGCATGCTGCTGTAAAATGCTATTTTTTGGAAACTGGAACATAGTGAGATTTAGTGAGCGGTCCACAAAGTTTGTGTAAAAGATTTTGCGTGTTATGGCCTATTAATTTTCTGTCAGTTCATTTTAATTTACAAAGGGCTGCAATATGATTAAAGTCAAAACCTTTTTTTTTTTTTAAATGAAACTTAAAGTTTCATTTAGCGTGAAGAGGGATTAGAACACCTGTCAGTTTTTATTGCTGTCTGAGCCCCCATTAGGGAGACAGTCTTTTTATTTGTCCTGTTTACTGTTATCATCGAATATGAAAGTAAAACCCAAATTTTGGGTTGACATCAGAACAGTAATAGAGGGGAAATCTTCCAATGTGGTCACTAGTTCTGGTGACCTTGGTGTGGGAAGGATTTTTCTCTTGCGTTCTGTTTGGCTATGGGGACAGGAAATTAACGGAAATCTCCCTATTGGGCCACAGATGGCAAAAAGAACCTGACGGGGTTATAACTCTTTTATTCTAGCTAAAATGAAAGGGGGGAAAAAAAGGTTATGCTTCACTACTTCTAATGCCGCGTACACACGATCAGAATTTCCGTCAGAAAAACCTTGAACGGAATTCCGCTCAAGCTTGCCTTGCATATACACGGTCACACAAAAGTTCTCTGAACTTTCGACCGTCAAGAACGCGGTGACGTACAACACTACGACAAGCCGAGAAAACGAAGTTCAGTGCTTCCGAGCATGCGTTGAATTGTTTCCGAGCATGCGTAGGAATTTTGCACGTCGGAATTGCTACAGACGATCAGAAATTTCCAATTGGAACTTTTTCCGGCGGAAAAATAGAGAACCTGCTCTCAATCTTTTTTTGGCGGAAATTCCAACAGCAAAGTCCGATGGAGCATACACACGGTTGGAATTTCCAATCGAAAGCTCACATCGGACTTTTCTTGTCGGAATTTCCGATCGTGTGTACACTGCATAAGAAGCACTACGGTAGAATCTACAGGATTTAAGGTGAACTTGTCTTTTAGGTACGTTGGTAAACTAGCTTCATATGGTGATATGTGGCACCATCTGAATATTCTAATTTGAAAAATCCCACATTGCATTTGAGCAGTGGAGATATGTTTTCTGGATTGTTAAGTTTTGCATTACATTTTTTTTGTGTTTTGATGGAGCCCTATTGGGATGGGACCTGATGATGAGTCTTCCTATTATCGTTTGAGGTTCATTCATAAACTTTTTACTAGAAACCAGTTTTGCACATACCTTGCAGACTGGAGGTACATTTGTATGCAGATTTCAAACAGCTCAAGCTTGGGCAGCCACAGTTCACGCCTCACCATTGAGGTTCCAATCGGAGCTATTTACAAATCGGAAGGGTGCAAAGAGCAAGGTTAACTTCAGAAAATGAAGTCACTATTTGCAAGGTAAAGTACATAACAGTACATGGTGTCTAGCCTCCATGTCTGCTGGCAGTTAAGTCATTTTTGGACATGTTGCAGTTTGGTAGCCTCAATATTTCCAATTTTGCTGTGTTTCAACATTGTTTTTTAAAGCAAATGAAATGAAGAACCTTTGTTTTCCAGCCTAATGCCAATATAGACAAAACCCCTAGCCCCCATTCACAGAGTATTTTTCTGCTTGTTTCCCTATGCCTGACTACATTGAAACCAATTCTAATTGTCCCTGTTTATACTTGTGCAATCAGTCACCCTGCCCCCTTTGCAGAAGCTTCAAAATCACCAGGAACACACTCTACTCATGTGTGAATGCAGGCTTAAGTGACCACAGACTCCAGAGGAACATCTCCGCTGGGGTTAATTCAGCTTTTTACCACCTCTTAGCTGGGTTATGCTCAAATAACATATATGCCCAGAGTATCCAGCCAGCATTGTCCTGCTGTAATCTAGCTTTTAAGATTGCGGAGGGAGGAGGGTTGCAAAGTGCTTTTTGTTTGGGAGTGAAGGACCACTTTAAAACAAACACGTGGACATCGTATGGTGTAAAGTACTTCTCGTGAAGAGACCCTAAACCCTTAATTTCTGGGGGGCATCAGACATTTTAAGAGCCTATCACAATAATAGGTCAACGGGGGAAGTACCGTATGTAGCATTTCAGATGACCCCCAGTGTTTAGGAGTCTGGGGCTGCTCTGTGAAGGATTGGAACTTGTAAAAGCCTAGGAAAATATGTGCTTGTTAAAGTCTTAAATGTAAAGGCTTATTGTACTCATAAGTTTACTTGAAATTACTCATGTTCAAACAAAGTTTTTTGATTTGGCCAATAGAATCTGGTTAAAGCCCAATAATGGCATATATATATATATATATATATATATATATATATATATATATATATATATATATATTGTTTGGATAGAGTCAGGGAGGTCTTTGATTAGCTTCTGAAATATCCATCATTTGGATTTTTTGAAGCGTGACAACTTTTAAAGGTTAAAGCGGAGTTCTGCTTAAAAAAAAAAAAAAAAATTAAGTCAGCAGCTACAAATACTGCAGCTGCTGACTTTTAATAATCGGACACTTGCCTGTCCCAGTGTCCAGCGATGCAGGGGAACGAAGCCCCGCTCATCTCCCCCTCCTCTCTGCGGCGCCGGCATTGTAACTGTAGGCACCTGGCTGAGGCTTCACAGCCGGGCACCCACTGCGCATGCGCGAGCAATCATCTGGGACCTGTGACAATGTGGTGCGCCGGGAGGAAGTGGGAGCTGGGACCCTCTAAAAAGAGGGTATCCACTCCCCCCCCCAAAAAAAATGACTTGCCAAATGTGGCATGTCAGGGGGTCACCTCCCTTAAAGCAGAAGTTCCGCTTTTGGGTGGAACTCCGCTTTAAGGGACGTAATGCAATCCAGATTTTTGGGGATGGGGCCAAACCAGGAACATCACGTTGAAATCCTCACCGATGTTGGCCTACATAAATACAAAGCCAGTTGCTGTTCAGCCCAACAGTGTCTGCCCATAACTGAAAAGCAGGAGCCAGAGAACCTCTTTAAATATGTTTTGTGTGAAAACACTAAACTTCTCTTTAAGGAGAGGGATAAGGGCTGACTTAATGGTCAGATACGTTTCATGCATTGAGCTGTTATCATGGTTTACAGTTTTACATGGTAGATACTGGGCTTCCAGATGGCCTTGTCACGGTAAGGAAAGGTAACATAGCATTAAGACATTGCAATTTATGGAGAGAAGCGACACATATTTCTGTTCTAGGGCTACTCCATGCAGTCTGTTTATTCTAAGTTTATCATTCATTCAGTATACATCAGCAGAATGCTGCAAATACTGTTCAGAAATTCATACAAAACTATTCCTACAAGGAATCTTGTATACCTCCTATTTACTTCTGGCATTACACTTACACTTTTTGTAAGATAAAATCACAAGTGTGTGTATTGAGCTTGTCCCAATCTTTAAATTAAGTCATCATTTTTTTTTTGTCCGGATTAATGTCTGTGGATCCACTTGTGTTACATAAACCATGGATTTTAATTGGATATATTAGTAGGTCAAAAGGGATGAACAATAGTGTCTTATTACAGCATTGTGAAGTGTGCAAGTGTTTACAGGCTTGATGAGCTCTGGTACAGAGGAGTAGCCTGCGTTTGGGCTGCAGTCACCCTTTAATTTATTCCCTGTGGCACAGTACAGCCTTTGTTTATAGCTGGTTGTAGCAGTCAGACCAGAGATTAAGCGGCTGCTTGACTGATTTAAAATAAAATGTATCCTACATTTTGTACAGGTTTTGCTTCTTATAAATCTGCATAGGTGCTGGGGCTTGTCTATTTTTAATCCATATTCTGTGATTTCACATGACGTGACATTTTATAGAATAATTTCTTTGATTTGTGCCCATACCAAGGCAAGTTCCCAGACATATTTGTGTAGAAGAGTGGTTCTGACTTGTATCCCTGGGGCTGAACTATTGACGCCTTCATGTTTCCATCCGATTTACAGTTTTAGGTGTACCTGTTTTAAGTGACCCATTTTCATACAGTGTTAACCGTGGGGGTTGGATGTATTCTGTGAACGACCTTCATTTGGAATAATACTTTTGTCCTAGATTTGTGATTATTTTATGTCCTCCCTAACTGGAGCTACAGTTTTGTGTTTTGAAGCATTCGGACTTGGTGCTTCATTCTATAACTAGCATGGACAAGAATCTTTATTTAGGCATGTGATGGTACTCTTCTAATCTCATTGGACAGCTCTCCTCAAGACCAAATAAGAACTTTACAAATACAGTTTTCTACTTTTGGGACTTGCCCCCATTGCCACGGAATTACCTGCCACTATTTATTTAGGTGTGTAATTTCGAACTTGCTCAGAACCTGCAGTCAAAAGTTCTTTCTGAGATTGGTCTTACACCAATCCGCTATACCATTATGACCACCCACCATAACCTGTCGAGACGTGGACTCCACTGGACCTCTGAAGGTATGCTGTTGTATCTGGCATCAAGCAGATCCTTTAAGTCCTGTAAGTTGTGAGGTGGGGCGTCCATGGATTGGACTTGTTTTTCAAGTACATCTTACAGATGCTCAATTGGATTGAGATCTAGAGAATTTGGAGTCCAAGTCAACACCACTAACTTGTTGTGTTCCTCAAACCATTATCGAATTTATCAGATCAAGCCACCTTCTTTCATTGCTCAGTGGTCCAGTTCTGATGCTCACGATTGTAGACACCTTTTTGTAACCAGCATTAGGTTTTTCAGCAGTTTGAGGTACAGTAGCTCTTCTATTTGATCGGATTACACAGGCCAACCTACGCTCCCCACACATCACTGAGCTTTGGCCGCCCATGACCCTGTCGCCAGTTTTCCTACCTTGGACCACTTTTGATCACCCCACAAGGGCTGCAGTTTTGGAGTTGCTCTGAGCCAGTTGCCTAGCCATTACAATTTGAATCTTGTCAAAGTCACTTAAATCCTTACGCTTGCCCATTTTTATGTTTTCAATACTTTAGGGACAACTTGTTCATTTGCTCTCTAATATATCCCACCCACTTTCAGGTGCCATTGTCATGAGATAATCTATGTTATTCATTTTACCTGTCGGTGGTCATAATGTTTTGGCTGATTGTATATATGTCTATATACTTGAAATTAGGGTTATACCAATACTAGTACCTGTCCCGATACTGAACATTTGCATGAGTACTTATACAAATGCTCTGATGCTTAATCTGATACCTGGGCAGCCTCACAGATGATCGTAGGGGTGGTGGGGGGGGGGGGGGGTTACAAGCATCTATCTCCCTGTATAGCTTTCAATAAAGCAGCTGACAGATGCTCTATACAGGGAGATTGGTGCTTGTAACTCCTGCTACTGCCACACTGATGTCCCCCTCCGTGTCCTCCTCCGGTCCCCCTCCGTGTCTTCCTCTAGTCCCCCCCCCATGTCCCAGATCTGTCAGGATGGAGAGCAGAGGAAGGAGCTGGTAAATATGTCATTTATCAGCTCCTTCCTTTTCTAAATGAACACTGACTCTGTGTCCATTCATAACTGAGCATTGTAAATTTGTGTTTACGATGCTTCAGGTTATGAATTGAGAGGAGCTGCTGTCTCCTGTCCATTCATCTTCAGTGCAGCTGAGGCTGCAGAGAAAGGGACTGGGGAATCTCTGTCCTCAGTCCCTTTCCCTGTCTCAAAGGGGAGATGTCAGGGAGTCAGACCCCTAATATCTCACAAAAGCCCCCCCCCCCCCCCCCAACAGGGCTGATAAAAAAAAAAAAGAATTGTAATAAATATGTAGATGTAAAAAAAACACTGACCCCCCCCCCCCCCAAAAAAAAAGAAAGCATTGAAGCATTGTAGAATAATAACAATGATACATTTGTGAAATAAAAATACTGACACAGTCCAAGCCTCATTAGTGCCACCTATCAGTGCTGCATATTAGTGCCACTGTCACATGACATTTAAAAAAAAAAAAAAGTATCGGTACTCTTAAAGTGGTATTGGTGCAACCCTACTTGCAATGCAAGCGTTGTTTCAACAGTAAGCCTCTATGGGCATTTATCTATAAGCGCCACTTGCAACCAATTGAGAATGCTTACTTGGAAAATGGGAACAATCATGTAGCTAGCACTTTGTTTTCCTAATGGATAGAAACCTTTAATTGCATGGTCCTAGTAATCTGGTCATTGATCTCTACATCTCTCACTGCCCAGCTGATTCTCTGTAAGACCTGCCTGTGAAGGATTTCTCTCATGGCTAGTTGCCCAGCACGGTTTCCAGAGGAATCTGCCTGTGCATGGTTTGTGCACTGCAAGCACTGTGAAATGTGGTAACTGAATGGAAAACAAATGCATAATTTTGTAAATAAGTTGTATTATAAAAAATACTTTATTGTGTTTTATATAAAGTCCAACTTATGTTTCTCAATTTATATTTTACAGCGGGTGGCTACTACATCAGACAAAGACTTATATATTGATAACACTTCGATTGAAGAGTCTTCAGGAGTATACCCAATCGATGATGATGACTATTCCTCTGGGTCTGGTTCAGGTAATATCACCTTACTCTTTGACAGCTGTTTTTTTTTTTGTTTGTTTAGTTTCTTATATATGCTAAGTAGTAGTAGCTAAGTAGTTAGGCTGAGAAGTAATAGTATTTTGAAAAGGATCAGGTTAAGCAGAAAGTTGACAAGCTTCAGCCAAGATTGCCTCCTAGAGCTTTCTGAATGCATACTGAAATAATTCTGAGCATTCTCTATTGAAGCACAGATTTTGGTCAAGGTTTTTGATGCCAGTTGTTTTGGTTAATTGTGGTTGGGTGGTAAAACTTTTAATGCATGATGTTTTAGACATGTTGGTACATATTTTGCTTGAGGTTTAGGGTGCTGGGGCTTAAAATTAAAAGTTAGGTTCAAGTTTAAGAACAGTCGTAGGCAGCAAATGAAACCAATCAGTGTTCTGCTAATGCAAGGAGTGCAGACTATGCTAAAATCAGTAAATCCACTCCATTTACCTTCTTTTTGGGTCTTTGTCATTTACTGCAGTCGAATTTCCAAGAACATCTCACTTGGTCAGTGGGTGTTTTTGTTTGTTTGTAGAATTCCTTTATTTAGTCAAAAGTTGTATTATACAAACCAAGGCAGGGGTAATGCATGATACAATTACCGTATATACTCGAGTATAAGTCGAGTTTTTCAGCACATTTTTTTGTGCTGAAAGTGCCCCCCTCGACTTATACTCGAGTCAAGCACTTTTCTGCAGCAAAAAATTTCATTTTCCGAACCGAATTTGGGGCCCCGTATCGCAGGGCCACTTGGTGCTAGGAACCCCAAATTTGGTGTGCAACTCCAGTGGAACTGGTACCACAACATATCCAAAGCTGAAGTTCTTAGCACTAAGTGACCCCGAGATACGGGGCACCAAAATCGGTTCGGAAAATGTCATTCTCTGCTGCAGAAAAGTGCTTGACATTTTCTGAACTGATTTTTGGGGCCCTGTATCTCGGGGCCACTTAGTGCTAGAAACCCAAGCTTTGGAAATGTTATGGTGCTAGTTCCACTGGGTTTGCACACAAAATTTGGGGTTCTTAGCACTAAGTGGCCCCAAGATACGGGGCCCCAAATTCGGTCAACTGTGTCCATCTGCAGCAATGTCATTTCGGGACCCTTTGGGTTCAGAGACCCCAAATTTTGGCTGCAGCTAGGGAGCATCTAGGAACCCTTAACTACCGAGTTTGAAGTTCAGGGGCCCTATGGCTGCAAATGGGCACAGTGAGGCATGCAAATGGGCAAAGTGATGCTGCACTTCCACTTACAGTAGCTGTGCATTTCTCACCCTCGTCTTATACTCGGGTCAATAAGTTTTTCCCATTTTTTTGTGGTAAAATTAGGGCCTCGACTTATACTCGGAACGACTTCTACTCGAGTATATACGGTACGTAAGTATGCAGGTAACATAGACATCATCAGAACTACAAAGGCAGCTCAACAAATTAGAACATACATAATATGAGTTCCAAGCCGGGCAGGTATAAACGTAACTGAGAGGGCGCAGTGGTAGACATCTTTAAAATTCCCAGCCTATATAGAAAAGCCCATAGTAATGCAAGCTTTTGGGATATAAAGTGAGAAATACCAGGGTCAGGTGAGATCCCTCGGTGGTCAGTATAACCCAATAAGGTAGCAAGGTCTAATAGACATGATCGGGTACATAATAACACCAAAGACACTGCGAAGGAGAAGTTTCCAAGCTAAATGTGAAAATACATAGAGGGAGAACAACAGAAGAGGGAAGGGGGAATGGGAGGGAATGGATGGAGAAAGGAGAAGGGAAGCGCGCTCAGAAGAAAAACAGGGGCAGGAGAAAAATATGAAAGGAACGAGAAAAAAAAGCCACATAAAGACATTAAGAACCAGAAAAGTGAATTATCTCGCCGAGAGCCTCGTAACAGGTCCCCGGAAAAATCCGCCGGGTTGCAAGACTTCCTGTAAATAGACATCCGTGAAAAACAAAATCTTGCCTCAGTGGGTGTTTACGGTGCATCCTGATAGTATTCACAGCGCTTTTCTACATTTTGTTATGTTACAGCCTTATTCTAAAAACTATTAAATGTATTATTTTCCTCAAAATTCTGCAAACAATACCCCATAATAACACGAAAGAAGTTTGTTTTGAAATCTTTTCATATTTATTAACCACTTGCTTACTGAGCACTTAAACCCCCCTCCTATCCAGACCAATTTTCAGCTTTCAGCGCTGACTTTGAATGACAATTGCGCGGTCATACAACACTGTAACCAAATGAAATTTTTATCATTTTTTTTCCCACAAATAGAGCTTTCTTTTGGTGGTATTTAATCACAGCTGGGATTTTTATTTTTTGCTAAACAAACAAAAAAAGATGGAAAATTTTGAAAAAAAAAATCATGTTTGTTATAAAATTTTGCAAACAGATAATTTTTCTCCTTCATTAATATGCGCTGATGAGGCGGCACTGATAGGCTGCACTGATGGGCACAGATAGGCACAGTTAAGGCGCCACTGATAGGCACAGTTAAGGCGCCACTGATAGGCACAGTTAAGGCACCACTGATAGGCACAGTTAAGGCGCCACTGATGGGCACAGTTAAGGCGCCACTGATGGGCACAGTTAAGGCGCCACTGATGGGCACAGTTAAGGCGCCACTGATGGGCACAGTTAAGGCGCCACTGATAGGCACAGTTAAGGCGCCACTGATAGGCACAGTTAAGGCGCCACTGATAGGCACAGTTAAGGCGCCACTGATAGGCACAGTTAAGGCGCCACTGATAGGCACAGTTAAGGCGCCACTGATAGGCACAGTTAAGGCGCCACTGATAGGCACAGTTAAGGCGCCACTGATAGGCACAGTTAAGGCGCCACTGATAGGCACAGTTAAGGCGCCACTGATGGGCACAGTTAAGGCGCCACTGATGGGCACAGTTAAGGCGCCACTGATGGGCACAGTTAAGGCGCCACTGATGGGCACAGTTAAGGCGCCACTGATGGGCACAGATAAGGCGCCACTGATGGGCACAGATAAGGCGGCACTGATGGGCACAGATAAGGCGGCACTGATGGGTGGCGTGAATGGGTGGCACAGATGGGTGGCACTGATAGGTACCACTGATGGGCGGCACTGATGGGTGGCACTGATGGGCAGTGATGGGTGGCACTGATGGGCACTGGTAGGTGACACTGATGGGCACTGGTAGGTGGCACTGATGGGCACTGGTAGGTGGCACTGATGGGCACTGGTAGGTGGCACTGATGGGCACTGGTAGGTGGCACTGATGTGCAGCACTGTTGTTGTGGCACTGATTGTGGGCGCCTATTGCTAGGGGTCACTGGCAGGGGGCACAGATGATCGCCGTGCTCGGGACTGATGTCCCTCTCACGGCCACTGGTGATCGCCTTTTTTTTTTCCTCCTCACGCTGTCAGCGCAAGGAGAAAAAATAGCCGATTACTGGCTCTGTTTACATCACATGATCAGCTGTCATTGGCTGACAGCTGATCATGTGGTAAGGGGTCGGGACTGACCCCTTACTCTGATCTGTGATCAGGCCAGTCTCATAGACTCGCCGATCACCGAGCGCGCCCTGCAGGGGGCGGCAGGCCGCTCGTGCACGGGAAGACGTCAATAGACTTCGTCCCGGCAATGTAGGTCCGCGCTGTTGCCGTCATTTGGCAATAGCGCGGATCTGAAGAGGTTAAAAAGAAAAAAAAACACATGTACAGAAGTATTCACAGCCTTTGCCATGACACTCAAAATTAAGCTCAGGTGTGTTTTGTTTCCGTTGATCATCCTTGAGAGGTTTCTACTTGATTGGAGTCCACCTGTGGTTAATTCAGTTGATTAAGCATGATTTGGAAATGCACACACCTGTCTGTATAAGGTCCCACAGGTAGCAGTGCATGTCAGAGCACAAACCAAGTAATAAAGTCTAAGAAATTGTCTGTAGACCTCAGAGACCGGATTGCATCGAGGCACAGATATGGTGAAGGGTAAAGAAAAATGTCTGCAGCATTGAAGGTCCCAATGAGCACAGTGGCCTCCATCATTCGTAAATGGAAGAAGTTTGGAACCACCAGGACTCTTCCTAAAGCAGGCCGCCCGGGCAAACTGAGCGATCGGGGGAGAAGTGCATTAGTCGGGGAGGTGACCAAGAACCCGATGGTCTGTATGGTAGAGTGGCCATATAGAAGCCACTCCTCAGTAAAATGCACATGACAGCCCACTTGGAGTACTCTTCCCCCTCCCTCCACCTGAAGGACTCTCAGGCCATGAGAAACAAAATTCTTTGGTCTGATGAAACAAAGATTGAACTCTTTGGCCTGAATGGCTAGCATCTGGTCTGGAGGAAACCAGGCACCGCTCATCACCTGGTCAATACTACCCCTACGGTGAAGCATGGTGGTGGGAGTATCATGCTGTGGGGATGTTTTTCACCGGCAGGAACTGGGGAACTAGTCAGGATTGAGGGAAAGATTAATGCATCAATGTACAGATACATCCTTGATGAAAACCTGCTCCAGAGCGCTCTGGACCTCAGACCGGGGCAAAGGTTCATCTTTCAACAAGACAACGACTCTAAGCACACAGCCAAGATAACAAAGGAGTGGCTATGGGACAACTCTGTGAATGTCCTTGAGTAGCCCAACCAGAACTCAGACTTGAACCCGATTGAACATCTCTGGAGAGATCTGAAAATGGCTGTGCACTGATGCTCCCCATCCAACCTGATGGAGTTTAGGAGGTCTTGCAAAGAATAATGGGAGAAACTGCCCAAATATAGGTGTGCCAAGCTTGTAGCAGCATACTCAAAAAGACTTGAGGCTGTAATTTGTGCCAGTGGTGCTTCAATAAAGTATTGAGCAAAGGTTGTGACTACTTAGGTACATGTGATTTTAATATCAGTGATGTTAATGTGATGTAGCACCTAGTGGAATGAGCAAGAGAGGATACCTAGAAAGAGAAATATCAGACACGTAATAAAGTGTATTTTAAACTTTTTTTTTTTTTTTGACTACTGCTGCCAACTTTTAAACCATACCCAAAAAACACACCCTACTTGGCCACAAAATCATGCCCCCAGTTTTAACATGCCTTGAAACAAGACTCAAAGACTTTTGGACCAAGATGCAGATATTTAAATTATAAAGACAAAAATGCCTTGGGCATCATGATCAGAAGAATAATTCAAATTGTGGGTGTGGCCACATTACAGTAACGGTGGTGGGGGCTTAAAGTAATCCTGACCCTATGCTGCTGTGGGTCAGGAGCAAGTAACATATAGAGTGCGAGGAAGTCTGAGTAATGGTGCAGAATTCAGATCAAGACTAAGTAATGCATTGAGAGCAGAGTTCAAGTCACAATGCACAGGTTGCAGGGAAAGCAATCATCTATATAAAATATATTCTACCTCTCCCTTTTGCTCAGCTGTGGCATCTCAATGATTCCGCCTGGTGAAAGTTCAGCACCTGTCCATCTCCCTCTCTTTATCCCAGTCAAACAGACAATTGCGTGCATCACCAGCACTGTCTCCAGGAAACCAACAGCTTAGAGTAAATTTTGCAGCGCACAGATCTGGGCGCAGATTTTTTTATTTTTTATAATCTTTATTTTGTCTTTAATGTACAAGAGGTACAAAAATAATAGACGTAAACATTCCCAATATAAAACTGTCAAAACAGTCCACTATAGGATTTCATAAGGGTTCTGCAAACATGTTGTGAGTATATCGCCATCAAATCTATTGCGGAAGACAATGCAGGGAATACAACATTACATGGCTAGGGTGGGGAATGTTAAAAACTTAAAAGTGGGTAGAGGGGATGAAAAGTGGGTAGAGGGGATGGTAAAAGGGAAAAACAACAAAAGAAAATAGACATAATGTTTGGCCACCAAAAATGTGTTGACATTTTGGAGAGGAGGGAAAAACAGCCCATCCAACTCCAGGATAATTAAAGTAGATAATGAATACAACAAAAATATCTAACACAGTGTATACAAGAATTTTCCTGGTCAGAAAGCCTCAGATAGAAACGTAATCATCAAAACATAGCTCTGCAGTATTCCCTAATTATTGAGTTGTTTATACCAGTCAGAGGAACAGAAATCATTTCCTAGGGCCCAACATTTATAGGATTTTGGGTAGATATCTGCACATTGATGCCTCCACTCCTACTCCTTCATAATATCATGTACTTTCAGCAACCACTCTTTAATAGTAGGTGCAGCCAGGGACTTCCAGTGAAGTGGGATAAGGCACTTACCAGCTTTAAGGAGGTGAGGCATCAAGGAGTGTTTAAAGGACCCCACCGATTTCGCGGTGTCATGAAATAACATAGGTAGAGGATCATCTGCTATCTGGCATTGTGTCACCTTATTAATCACGTTACGGGCATTATTCCCAAAAGATCTGATGACAGGACACACCCACCATAAATGTAAAAAGGAGCATCTCTGTCCACAGCCCCTCCAGCAAAGATCGGATATTGTCGGAAGTATGCGGGACAATTTGAGAGGGCCCCTTAACCACCTAGACAAGAATTTTAAATTGCACTAATGGGTTTTAGCGTTCACAGAAAAAGTGTGTGCTAGCAATTTCTCAATGCTGCTATCCGAGAGTTCTCTACCCAATTATTTCTCCCATTCTCTAACGTAATAGGGGATTGTAGTGGTCAATTTCTCCAGAAAGAGTTTATATAATTTAGAGAGTAAATGGGTTGAGCCCTTTTTTTTGGCACATGGCCTCAAACTGGGAGAGGGAGCCATTGGTTTTCATCTCATCCTTTTATTGTTTTAAATTTCCTGGAGCTTCTCCCCAGGATTTGAAAAAGGCCAAATTCTCCCCTGGGGCAAAGGAAGGAAAGCCACCCAATGTAGGAAGTGGTGAGGGCAAACGTGCCAGGGAAAGTTCTGGGCGCAGATTAAGGATTTCTATGTTTGCCTTTTTTTTTTTTTTTTTACATCTGTAAAGCCAATTCTTTTATACAACTCCCTTGAATGAAACATGCTGGGAGGAACTTGTAGACTGGATAACCTCTCCTGAAAATGCAAGTTGCTTGGTTGTCTTTGTGATCCAGCTACTTTAGTTCTTTCTAATTCTAATACAAATTACCGTATATACTCGAGTATAAGTCGAATTTTTCAGCACATTTTTTTGTGCTGAAAGTGCCCCCCTCGACTTATACTTGAGTCAAGCACTTTTCTGCAGCAAAAAATTTCATTTTCCGAACCGACTTTGGGGCCCCGTATCTCAGGGCCACTTGGTGCTAGGAACCCCAAATTTGGTGTGCAAACTCAGTGGAAGTGCTACCATAACATATCCAAAGCTGGGGTTCCTAGCACCAAGTGGCCCTGAGATACGGGGCCCCAAATCCGGTTCAGAAAATGTCATTCTCTGCTGCAGAAAAGTGCTTGACATTTTCTGAACTGATTTTTGGGGCCCTGTATCTCGGGGCCACTTGGTGCTAGAAACCTCAGCTTTGGAAATTTTATGGTGCTAGTTCCACTGGGTTTGCACACCAAATTTGGAGTTCCTAGCACTAAGTGGCCCCGAGATACGGGGCCCCAAATTCGGTCAACTGTGTCCATCTACAGCAATGTCATTTCAGGACCCTTTGGGTTCAGAGACCCCAAATTTTGGCTGCAGCTAGGGGGCATCTAGGAACCCTTAACTACCGAGTTTGAAGTTCAGGGGACCTATGGCTGCAAATGGGCACAGTGAGGCATGCAAATGGGCACAGTGATGCTGCAAATGGGCATTGTTGACCCTCTTTTCCACTTACAGTAGCTGTGCATTTCTTACCCTCGTTTTATACTCGGGTCAATAAGTTTTTCCAATTTTTTTTGTAGTAAATTAGGGCCTCGACTTATACTCGAGTATATACGGTACATTTTGCTAATGTTTAAATGGTTATAGCATTTAGCACAAATGCACACTATTGGAGCCCAGCTGCCTTCTACTAGCAACAAAGAATGCTAGGCCACAGAAGCTTTGAGCTGCCTAGTGTCCTTTATTGCTGCATAGTAGGTGGCACTATTGGCTTGATGATATTTATTATTTATTTATTTCAGGTACTTATCTAGCGCTGTCAATTTACGCAGAGCTTTACATATACATTGTACTTTCACATCAGTCCCTACCCTCAAGGAGCTTACATTCTAAGCTCCCTAACTCGTATTCATACATACTAGGGACAATTTAGTCAGGCTCCAATGATCCTACCAGCATGTCTTTGGAGTGTGGGAGGAAACCGGAGTACCCAGAGGAAACCCACGAAAGCACAGGGAGAACATGTGAACTCCAGGCAGGTGGTGTCATGGTTGGGAATCGAACCAGCCACCCTTCTTACTGCTAGGCGAAAGTGCTATCCACTACACCATTGTGCCGCCCAAAATGAAATATTTTTAGGTGGAGATTAGCAGTGGGTACCTATGGTCCCCTATTGTTTACATCATCACAAGTTTCTGTAAATGTTTTATACCATTGTCCCTGTGATAGAAATTGTGCTTGATATAGGCTACAGCTATTATATGATGTGAAGGATGCATTAGAGTCTCTACACAAGACAAAGATATTATCCAATGCACATGGAAAGCCCTGAAATTTAACGATCATGTTTTTAATCCAACTGTTCATTTATCTTTGTGTTTTATAAGTGGGTAACTTAGAATAAGTGGGTCCTGCTGGTCAGTTATCAAAAATACTGACTTGATAACATTGCAACTATTCATTTGATATGGCAAATGCTTGAAACAAAAAATAGAACAGTTAACATATGAACTTGGCCCATCCATGCCCAAAACAGTGCCTTCATTGTTTCATGCCACCCTCGTCCTGTATGCTAAATATAACTATATCATATAAAAGTTGCCTTTATAATGTCAAATAATTAGTTTGCAAGGATTCAAATATATAGTTTTTTTTTTCAATAAGGCACAATTTAGTAATTCAGTCTTTGCCCTGTATTACATAATAATACATATGTTGAAACCAATGTTGTAATCCCTACAGTATGTCAGAGTGTTATGGACATATGCAATATGTCTGGGATATTGCATTAGTGGAACCCATCTATACTGTAGGTGGCTTATTGGGTCCTAAGGTCAGGTCAAAGCCCAAGAAATATTTTTTTTTTTTTTTGGTCTGTTGAACCTGTTTGAACCCGTTTTTAATCAAAAGGTAATAGACCGGCATTAAAAGTGGATAATAGGGAGCATCTGATAGACAGGTAGTGCTGGCTCCTCAGCACAGAGTTCCAGTGCATACATGAGCCCCAGTTGCTTATACAAATTTTTATAATTTTATAATCTTAGATAGAGTAAGGGAGGGTTATAACCCCTGTAATGTCTTTTTGCCATCTTTGTCCTAATGAGGAGCTTTACCTTCAATTCCTGTCCCATAGCCAAAAAACAGGACATGAGAGGAAATCCCCACAATTTAAGGAAATATCTTGGGGTCCTCCAGGTAACCAAAATCAGTGTTTCAATTAGAAGATTTCCCCTCTATTACTTTTCTAGGTACAACCCAAAATGTGTTATTTTCTTTCATTTTCAATGATAATGGTAAACAGGACACATAGAGAAGAGCAATAAAAACTGACAGGTGTTCTAATCCACCTTCCTTCTATTCGAAACGAATACAAAGTTTTGTTTATACTTTAACTTTCTAGGAATTGTCAAATAGGACTGTGTCCCTGCTGTGATGTAGCCAGGACCGGTTAGTAGGTTTCCTATGAAGGTGTTTATGCTCTCAGAACTGAAAGCCCAATCTGTATTTGGGGAGGCCCTCAAGGCGTGTTGGAGCCCCATTTTGAGAAGCCACATGTACCTGGGATATGGCCTTCAAGGTTCAGGCTGCAGGAGTTGTATGGTGATATAAACGTATGAGGCTTTATGCCAAGGACATGTAAGAAGCCATAGAATTTGTGGGTTCTCTTATTCTTGAAGGTGCTTAATTCTCATTATATATCAAAACTTGAACTTGCACAGGCTGATAAACTTGTGGTGTTGTCTCAATCACCAGGGGTGGCAGACAATGATGCTGAAGAAGATCCAGTACAGCTGACGACCCTCCGATTACTTCCAGAGAGTCCCCCCACTAGTGACGCGCCAGTTATAGAGATGACTACACTGAAGATGCAGACGAAAATTTTATTGGGAGAAGAGGTATGTTCATAACCTCACTAATTACTGTTGTAATAGAATGTTTATAAAACACCAGCCGCTTACAATATCTAAGGGCCCACTCATACTTTATCACTGCATTACATTAATGAAAGAATGTTAACCACATCCAGCCCGGCCTAAACTAAAAGGACTGCCGGGTGGGACTTTGGTTGATCCAGGTGGATGTCATATGATCGCGGCGCAATCTGCCGATGACTGATCAATGTACCCACCCGCTACCGATACCATGTGATTGCTGTGACCAGTCACAGCAGATCACATGACAATCTTTTCATGCCATCCATTGTGTACAATTGTGTTGCTAGCTGTGATTGGTCACAGTGTTCACATGGTACAGACAGGGCCAATCACAGCCATATGATTAGCTGTGACCAATCACAGCTAATCACAACAAAACACACTGCATCCGTTTCATTCAGTAAAAAATGGTTGCTTATACCAGTGAAATTCACTCGTATAAAAAAACCATCATGATATGTAAAAAAATAAAATCCTGATGACTTCCACTGAGTAGTACAGTGTTACTATGGTCACAGTGTGTTAAAAGAAAGGGAAAAAAATTTAATAAAAACCAGTCAGCGTCCCTGGCAACTGCCACACCTGTTATGTGATCACTCTGTACTGCTCTGCTGACAGTATGTGTAAAAAAAAAAAAAAAAAAATTATGACAAAAAATTACAACTACCGTATATACTCGAGTATAAGTCGTTCCGAGTATAGGTCGAGGCCCTAATTTACCACAAAAAAATGGGAAAAACGTATTGACCCGAGTATAAGACGAGGGTGAGAAATGCACAGCTACTGCTACTGTAAGTGGAAAAGAGGGTCAACAATGCCCATTTGCAGCCTCACTGTGCCCATTTGCATGCCTCACTGTGCCCATTTGCAGCCATAGGTCCCCCGAACTTCAAACTCGGTAGTTAAGTGTTCTTAGATGCCCCCTAGCTGCAGCCAAAATTTGGGGTCTCTGAACCCAAAGTGTCCCGAAATGACATTGCTACAGATGGACACAGTTGACCGAATTCGGGGCCCCGTATCTCGGGGCCACTTAGTGCTAGAAACCCCAAATTTGGTGTGCAAACCCAGTGGAACTAGCACCATAAAATATCCAAAGCTGGGATTTCTAGAACCAAGTGGGCCCGAGATACAGGACCCCAAAAATTGGTTCAGAAAATGTCAAGCACTTTTCTGCAGCAGAGAATGACATTTTCCGAACCTATTTTGGGGCCCCATATCTCGGGGTCCCTTGGTGCTAGGAACCCCAGCTTTGGATATGTTATGGGACCAGGTCCACTTGGTTTGCACACCAAATTTGGGGTTCCTAGCACTAAGTGACCCTGAGATACAGGGCTCCAAATTCGGTTCAGAAAATGTCAAGCACTTTTCTGCAGCAGAGAATGACATTTTCCGAACCGATTTTGGGGCCCCGTATCTCAGGGCCACTTAGTGCTAGGAACTCCAGCTTTGGGTATGTTGTGGTACCAGGTCCACTGGGTTTGCACACCAAATTTGGGGTTTCTAGCACCAAGTGGCCCTGAGATACGGGGCCCCAAAATTGGTTCGGAAAATGAAATTTTTTGCTGCAGAAAAGTGCTTGACTCAAGTATAAGTCGAGGGGGGCACTTTCAGCACAAAAAAAGGTGCTGAAAAATTCGACTTATACTCGAGTATATACGGTAAGTTACAAAATTAAAAAATTGCCATACCTCTTATTAAATACCCTGGACTGTCAACTTTCCAAAAGGGGGTAATTTGGAGGATATTTTTACCATCCTAGCATTTTCAGGCCTCAATATTTTTATTGTTATTATACAGGATTTATATAGCGCCAACAGTTTGCGCAGCGCTTTACAACATGAGGGCAGACAGTACACTTACAATACAAATCAATACAGGAGGGATCAGAGGGCCCTGCTCATTAGAGCTTACAATCTAGAAGGGAGGGTCAAGTGGAAACAAAAGATAATAACTGTGGGGGATGAGCTGATGGAGAAAATAAAAATACAGTTGTTAGGTGTGGGTAGGCTTCTCTGAAGAGAAGAGTTTTCAGGGATCGTCTAAAAGCTAATAAAGTAGGATTGGAGAGGCTTTGGAAAAGTATGGGAGGAGGTGACGAGGGAGCTAGAGAGCAGGAGGTCTTGAGAGGAATGAAGGGAACAAGTAGGTTGGTATTTAGAGACTAGGCTAATGATGTAGCTGGGGACAAAATTGTGGATGGCTTTTTACGTAGTTGTTAGTATTTTGAATGTACTTCTTTGGCCGAGCGGAAGGCAGTGGAGGGATTGATAGAGAGGAGTAGCAGACACAGAGCGATTGGTAAGGTGGGTGAGTCTGGCACCAGCATTCACGATGGATTGAAGAAGTGATAGACTATGTAGAGGTAATCCAATGAGAAGGGAGTTGCAGTAGTCAAGGCGAGAGATGACCAGCAAGTGAATTAAGAGCTTTGTTGTGTCATTGGTTAGAAAGGGGCATATTTTAGAGATGTTGCGGTGGTTGAGGAGGCAGGAATTGGACAGTGATTGGACGTGTTGCTTAAAGGAGAGTTCAGAGTCCAGGACTACACCTAGAATCTTGGCATGTGGGAATGGGCTTATAGTTGTGCCATCGATTTTGACCGAGAGATCAGGGGAAGGGGCATATGGGGGAGGAAAAATTATAAGTTCGGTTTTGGATAGATTGAGTTTGAGGAAGTGCTGTGACATCCAGACTGATATATCTGATAGTAAATTAGTTATACGTGATGAGACAGAGGGAGTGGGCTGAGGGGTAGAGAAATAGATTTGGGTGTCGTCAGCGTAGAGGTGGTATTGGAAGCCATGGGAGGCTATCAGTTGACCCAGGGAGGAGGTGTAGATTGAAAATAGGAGAGGTCCAAGAACAGAACCTTGGGGGACCCCAACTGAGAAAGGAAGAGGAGAGGAGGAAGTAGAGTTGTAAGAAACGCTAAAGGTGTGGTTGGATAAGTAGGAAGAGAACCAGCTAAGAGTACAGTCACAGAGACCAAAGGCGTGGAGTTTTTTGAGGAGGAGGAGGGGGTGATCAACCGTATCAAAGGCAGCAGAGAGGTCCAGGAGTAGGAGTACAGAATAGTGTCGATTGGTTTTGCCGTTAGTAGATCGTTTGTTCGTTTTAGGAGAGCAGTTTCTGTGAAGTGTTGAGGACGAAATCCAGACGGAAGTGGGTCAAGAAGGCTATTATCAGCAAGGTGGACACTCAGTCGGTTGTAGACCAGACGTTCGAGGAGTTTGGATAAGAAGGAGATGGGGCGTAGATCGTTAAGATTTGATGGGTCCAGTGAGGGCTTTTTAAGTATGGGTCTGACAAGTGCATGTTTTAGAGAGTTGGGGAAGATGCAAGAAGAGAGGGAGAGATTGAAGATGTGGGTTAGAGAGTGTAGCATAGAGCCAGAGGGTGAACATAGCATTTGTGAGGGAAAAGGATCTAGAGGGCAGGTGGTAAGGTGGACATTACCAAGTAGTTTAGCAACCTCGTCTATAGTGGTGGGGTTGAAAGTGGGAAGTAATGATTGTGCCTGTGGGCATGAAGTGTAAAGCGTGGAGGGTACCGGAACAGTAGAGATCTCCCCGCCAATTGTGTCAATCTTCTGTTTGAAGTGATTGGTGATCTCCTGGGCAGTGAGTGAGTTGGCGGGTGGAGGCGGTGGAGGGCAAAGTACAGAGTTGAAGGTAGAGAAGAGTTGACGGGGACGGGATGATACATTGCTAATGAGAGTGATAAAATAGGTCTGCTTGGCAGAGATGAGGCTGGAATTGTATTTTTGGAGGGCAGATTTATATTGGTTGAAATCTCTCTGAGATTTAGTCTTACGCCAATGGCACTTATGAGCACGACTACGGTTTTTCAGACTTCTAGTATCTGTTTGCCAAGGTTGAAGGGGTCGGGGCCTGATTCTGTGTGTAGTGAGGGGGGCCAGTGAGTCCAGTGAGGCTAGAAGTGAAGCGTTGTAGACAGAAGTGGCTAGGTTGGTGCAGGATAGGGGTGAGATTTTGTCGTAGAGGTTGTCGATAGCAGAGTAGAGAAGAGAAGGGTTGAGATGACGTAGGTTTCTGCGGGTAACTTTTAGGCGGTTGGATAGAGAGGAGGTGGAGGAAAGGGAGAGAGTGAAACTAATAAGGTGGTGATCAGAGAGAGGGAATGGATGGTTAGAGAGGTTCCATGGAGTGCAAAGGTGAGAGAAAACGAGGTTAAGGGTATTGCCTTCCGAGTGAGTAGGAACATGTATCCACTGCTTTAGGTCAAAAGAGAAGGTTAGGCTGAGAAGTTTGGAAGTGGCAGGAGTGTTAGTATTAATAGGGATGTTGAAGTCCCCGAGAATGATTGTGGGGTCTTCAGAGGAAAGAATATGGGGTAGTCAGGCAGAGAAGTCATCAAGAAAGGTTGATACTGGTCCAGGGGGCCTGTAGATCACAGCTATCCTTAGAGAAACTGGAGTGAAAAGACGAATGCAGTGTGCTTCGAAAGAGGAGAGTGACAGAGAGGGAGGTGGCTGAAGTACCTGAAAGGTGCTATGTGGGGCTAGAAGGATTCCGACACCTCCTCCCTTACGTCCACTGGATCTGGGGGAGTGAGTCCAGAGAAGACCACCATGGGATTGGGCATCAGAAGACGCAGTGTCGGATTCGTAGAGCCAAGTTTCGGTAATGGCGAGTAGGTTAAGTGAGTTGGTGATAAAGAGGTCATGGAGAGAGGTGAGTTTGTTGCGGACAGAGCGGGAGTTCCAAAGGGCACAAGAGAAAGGGAGTCTGGTCTTGGGAAGAATAGAAATAGGAACTAAATTGTGATGATTGCGGCTGCTGCCAGAGGGTGCAGGGTGGTGGGTGCATGGGGCACAGTTAAATGATGGAGGCCCAGGGTTTGGGGATATATCTCCAGAGGTTAGGAGAAGCAGGAGGGTGAGGGAGGTAATATGGGAGTGGGTATTATATGAAGGGACATGCCCCCAGGGTCTTGGAGATTTTTTAGTGTGTGTGGATTTAGAATTAGCAGGAGTTGGTGGGTGCAGTAATAGAGGACAGAAGTGAGGGTGATATATATATTCTGTGGGGGGGGGGGGGGAGAGGGGTGAAGGAGAGATAGTTTTAGGATAGAGGACAGAGCTGTCAAACGGAGTGGTAGAGAGTGCATGTTACAAGGAGAAATAGCTGAAGGGGTAAACAAGGTCACCTGATGTCTGTGTGGTGTTTTTCAAAGTATTTTCTTGTGTTCATTTGCTTTGTGCATTCGCTGAAGTGCAGAGTCAGAAGTGCTCCCACTTAGAGAAATAGCCCCACTTAGAGAAATAGCCCCACTTAGAGAAATAGCCCCACTTAGAGAAATAGCCCCACTTAGAGAAAAAGCCCCATTTATAGAAATGGCCCCACTTATAGAAATGGCCCCACTTATAGAAATGGCCCCACTTATAGAAATGGCCCCACTTTGAGAAATGGCCCCACTTTGAGAAAGAGCCCCAGTTGCAAGTGTGTGCCCCCTGCACATGCTTCCCCCAAAAGAAGCTTATATTTATACTGATAGGGGTGGGGTGTGGGTGGATTTCAATTAGCAATCAGGAGGTAATAAAGGTTGGCTGGTTAACAGGGCAAAATTCTTACTTCGGAAACAGACTAGCAGGAGGGCACTATAGTTAAACGGGCCATAGTTTTGGGTAAGACAAGGGAGATAATAAAGCATTGTAATGTGGATAGGTCTACAGACTGTTAAGCAAAAATAACATACCAGCAATTCATAAATAGACAGAAGAAAAGCAGATAGCAGTGTTTCAGTTTTTAGGTGAAGATGGTTCAGTTAGCACATATAGCACATAGCACATACAGCAATTATTAAATAGACATAAGAAAATTGAGTGGATGCCCGCTAACAGGTGCTGCCATGATGGATCTTAAATGACAGGTGCTCTTTAAATGTAAGGACTTTTTCTTGCTGGTAGTTAGAATACTTAGTATTTGCAAACAAAATAAAAGTTTCCCATTTAGAATAATATGCTGTCAGGTTAGTAAAACAGCGATATCTAACCGATTCAATCATACAGTTTGTAGTGTACAGAGTTTACCAAAAATGTAATGTAAATATTACAGAATATACAGCCTCATGATACATAACTAAGCTCCATTTCATGCCGAATAAACTAAATTATTAATGTATCTTAAATTGAAAACTATCTTTAGATAGATTCTTACTCCAAATGCATTTTATTAAAATAAATATGAGAAAACTCAAAAAAATCTGATTTTAAATTGAGAAAATTAGATTTTTATTTTTTTTTTTTATTTTAAAAAATCATTGATTTTTACCCACCCTGGCTGGTGACTGACAGTCACGGGCTCTCAGCTCATTAATGACAAAGAGCTGAGTGATCAGTGGTCTTTGATTGCTCGGTTCTCTGTCTTTAGAGGCAGCTGGGGACCGATGCTGCATCTGACTAGGTGTAGGTTTTTTTTTTGTTTGTTTTTTTTAATCCCAAACTTCTCTTTGAAGGCAGCCCTTTCATGTTGAATCAACAAACCATAAAAGCAAACATTGGAAATGACCCCTTGGGGAATTGCCCACTACAGTATTAGTGCATTGGAATGGAACCACAGTAAGGTACACACATTGCCATGTATTGCAGTAAATGCACAGTAAAACGCCTGTTACCCACAACACAATTGTGAATACTCACCAAAAGCTTTACAAACATTCAAGCCAAACTATATATAAAATATAAAAAAATTTGATTTCATTATGGATTTATTAGAATTGCTTAGGAACAACAGGAATATTTCTTAGCAGACATGGGGAAACAGTAGAAGTTCTGCATTGTGCCAGGCTGCCGTACTTGCAAAGTTTTAGAATGCTGTAATGCTATGTCTGTTTATTAAACGCGGAGGAAAAGTAAACCTTTCTTAATGTCGGGAAGCTTTTTTGTCTGATTTTCTATAAACTCTTTCTATTCTGGCATTGTAGGGGCCTCTGGTAAGGAAGACTGAAGAGCCCGCAGGAAGCAACCCCAACGCTGATAAAGACGTGTACACAGAGAAGCAGTCAGAGAACCTCTTTCACAGAACAGAAGTACTTGCAGGTGAGAATTTGTGCATGGACATTGGTAATAGTTCTGTTATCGGTGCAGTTAGCCTGTCTCTGCTATAAAGTTGTGATATCTTTAGACCTGGAAATCATACTTGCACACCAGTAACCTACAGTATCTCACAAAAGTGAGTACACCCCTCACATTTTTGTAAATATTTTATTATATCTTTTCATGTGACAACACTGAAGAAATGTCACTTTGCTACAATGTAAAGTAGTGAGTGTACAGCTTGTATAACAGTATAAACTTGCTGTCCACTCAAAAAAAACACACAGCCATTTATGTCTATACCACTGTCAACAAACGTGAGTATGCCCCTAAGTGTAAACGTCCAAATTGGACCCAATTAGCCATTTTCCCTCCCCGGTGTCATGTGACTTGTTAATATTACAAGGTCGCCTTACTAAAGAAGCTGAGGGTAAAGGTGATGGACTGGCCAAGCATGTCTCCAGACCTAAACCCTATTGAGCATCTGTGGGGCATCCTCAAACGGAAGGTGGAGGAGCGCAAGGTCTCTAACATCTACCAGCTTTGTGATGTTGTCATGGAGGAGAGGAAGAGGACTCCAGTGGCAACCTGTGAAGCTCTGGTGAACTCCATGCCCAAGAGGGTTAAGGCAGTGCTGGAAAATAATGGTGGCCACACAAAATATTGACACTTTGGGACCAATTTGGACATTTTCACTTCGAGGTGTACTCGCCTTTGTTGCCAGCGGTTTAGACATTAATGGCTGTGTGTTGAGTTATTTTGAGGGGACAGCAAATTGACACTGTTATACAAGCTGTACACTCACTACTTTACATTGTAGCAAAGTGTCATTTTTTTTCAGTGTTGTCACGTGAAAAGATATAATAAAATATTTACAAAAATGTGAGGGGTGTACTCACTTTTGTGAGATACTGTATATAATAAACATAAGAGGGTGGCCTCCCCTTTTCTGCTTGGTCTTTCTATGCAACACAGAATCCGCGCTCTATTTGCACAGTACCAACATAACAAGGAAGACGCAGGGGGAAAAAAATGAGCCAAACACCTGCAGGAGAGTTTTTCAGCGATCATTTGTATATTTTGCTGATGATCTGTTACTTGTGGATTCTTTTGCCAGGTCTTCTATTAGGTTTATCTGGCTTGTGTCAAAGGGCTTTTGTTTGTGTCAGAACTACTTCTTGCTGCTTAGAGGTCACTGTAATGATGAGATTGGGTTTGGCCATCCTGGAAGTAAGCTGTCATTTCTAGGCCAGTGAGCGGTTGCGCTTCCACAAAGGGGCAGGGTTGCTTGAGACATCATTGACCTAATATGTCTATATGGCCATTTTATTGCAATGATATCATGAGCACCCTTGTCCCAATGTGTACATGCAGCTGTGGGGCAGAAAATCCGGCACTGGCATTGACAGCTGACTTCCAGGTTCAAGCCAAACCTAATGTAATCCCTAGTCACAAGGATTGCAAATGCAGCTTAAGGTTGATGCAGCTTAAGAGGAATACTGCAGGTCAGTAGGAGGCCAACTATAGGTCAGTAGTTCCTGTCAGTGAACTCTTAGAAGCATTCCAAACGAATCTTAAAGTGTAACTAAACCCACCTTTCGGGTGTCGGACTATTGGAACAAAGTTAAAGTGTAACTAAAAGGCAGACCCTTTTTTTTTTTTTTTTTTCATTTTGGATAGAGCGGAGAGGGATTAGAACCCCTGTCAGTTTTTATTGCGGTCTGTGCCCCCGTTGGGGAGATTCAACTTCTCTATTTTTCCTGTTTTAACTTTTAATAATAATGGTAAAGTAAAAGAAAAATCACAGACTTTTGGTTGTCCCGAGAAAAGTAATAGAAGGGAAATCTTCCAATGGCAACACTAGTTCTGGTGACCTGGGGTCCCCAAGAAATTCCCTTAATTAGCAAGGATTGCCTCTCACTTCCAGTTTTAGCTGTGGGACAGTAACCCTCCCTTACTCTATCCAAAATGGGGAAAAAAAACTTTTGCCTATAGTTCTACTTTAAGTACCGGTATTTGTGTCTTTAGTTCTGTTTTAAGTGAATTCTGAATACACCTGAAGGCACGCTTGCATCTGCCCCTTGACACTAGCCCTATTGTTTGTGTCTCCATTGTGTAGATTCATTTGTATCCTGTCCTACAGAAACTACAGGAAGAGAGGGGAATACCATCTTTCATGGTTTCTACAGGTCCCCTTATGTTCCGTGACAGTTATCAAATTTAGAACTTCACTTAATTTTCTGGCTGGTGGCACAACTGTAAAACCAGTTAGAGGTAGAAGTTCTAGGCTGGCATTGTTAATTATGAGTTAAAATCATATATGATTAGTACCAATGCTTTCACTATAACCTGATCAAAAGCAAAAAAAAATCTATTTGTATGATTAGTAGTATTATGTTTAGATGCATTTAATAATAATTTTCCATGCAACGTACCATTGCAAACATTATTTCCTTTCATTCACTTATTTATACATTCCTGGGTTATTTAAATCTTGGCTTGCATAATTCCAACTTTACATAACCCCTTCCTTGGCTCATAGGGTGCTGTCAGTAATTATTCATGTACAGTATACAGTGAGGGAAAAAAGGTATTTGATCCCCTGCTGGTTTTGAAAGTTTGCCCACTGACAAACGATCAGTCCATAATTTTAATGGTAGGTTTATTTTAACAGTGAGAGACAACAACAAAAATATCCTGAAATAGGCATTTCAAAAAAGTTATAAATTGATTTGGATTTTAATGAGTGCAGTAAGTATTTGATCCCCTATTAATCAGCAAGATTTCTGGCTCCCAGGTGTTTTCTATACAGGTAACGAGCTGAGATTAGGCGCATTAGGTGCTCCTAATCTCAGCTTGTTGCCTGTATAAAAGACACCTGTCCACAGAAGCAATTAATCAGATTCCAATCTCTCTACCATGGCCAAGACCAAAGAGCTGTCCAAGGATGTCAGGGATAACATTGTAGACCTACACAAGGCTGGAATGGGCTACAAGACCATCGCCAATCAGCTTGGTGAGAGGGTGACAACAGTCTGTGTGCTTTTTCGCAAATAGAGGAAACACAAAAAACAGTCAATCTCCCTCGGACTGGGGCTCCATGCAAGATCTCACTTTGTGGAGTTTCAGTGATCATGAGAACTACATGGGATCATCTTGTCATGATCTCAAGGCAGCTGGGACCATAGTCGCCAAGAAAACAATTAGTAACGCACTACGCTGCACTACGCTGTAAAGGATTGAATGGCCCGCAAGGTCCCCCTGCTCAAGAAAGTACATGTACAGGCCCGTCTGAAGTTTACCAATGAACATCTGAATGATTCAGAGAACTGGGTGAAAGTGTTGTAGTCAGATGAGACCAAAATCAAGCTCTTTGGCATCAACTCAACTATACTCGTGTATAGAGGAGGAGGAATGCTGCCTATGACCTCAAGAACACCATCCATACCGTCAAACATGGAGGTGGAAACATTATGCTTTGGGGGTGTTTCTTTGCTAAGGGGGCAGGACAACTTCACTGCATCAACAGGATGATGGAAGGGGCCATGTACTGTCAAATCTTGGATGAGAACCTCCTTTCCTCAGCCAGGGCATTGAAAATGGGTCGTTGATGGGTATTCCAGCATGACAATGACCCAAAACGCATGGCCAAGGCAACAAACAAGTGGCTCAAGAAGAAGCACATTAAGGTCCTGGAGTGGCCTAGCCAGTCTCCAGACCTTATTCCTATAGAAAATATGTGGAGGGAGCTTAAGGTTTGAGTTACCAAACGTCAGCCTCGAAACCTTAACGACTTGGAGAGGATCTGCAAAGAGGAGTGGCACAAAATCCCTCCTGAGATGTGTGCAAACCTGGTGGCCAACTACAAGAAACGTCTGACCTCTGTGATTGCCAACAAGGGTTTTGCCACCATGTACTAAGTCATGTTTTGCAAAAGGGTCAAATACATATTTGACGCATTAAAATGCAAATCAATTGAGAACGTTTTTGAAATGTGTTTTTCTGGATTTATTTGTTGTTGTTCGGTCTCTCACTATTAAAATAAACCTACCATTAGAAATATAGACTGATCATTTCTTTGTCAGTGGGTAAACATACAGAATCAGCAGGGGATCAAATACTTTTTTCCCTCACTGTATACAGCAGCCTTTTTTAACCAGGGTGCCTTGAGGTTTCTTCAGGGGTGCCTTGGCAAAATGTCACAGGTTTTCATTGCGCACCATTACAACCTTCTAGCTGCCCGCGTCCTAACAACCAATGGCATCATCATTTGATAAGGAGGATGGCATTTGCCTGCATAGCAACCCTCCCCTGCCCCTCTCCATCAACATGGGAGAAGAGAAACCTTCGAATAATAGTTACTACCAGTTTGCAAACGTGATTTATTCTTCCAAAGCAAATATACCTTTAATATTGGGTGCCCTACTTGGACTTGTGGATGTTGCTGCATTATGTAAAACTATTAGAATAGCTTTTACTTTTTAGAATGGGGTGCCTTCGGACCAGGGGTCTCAAACTGGTGGCCCTCCAGCTGTTGCGGAACTACAAGTCCCATCATGCTTCTTCCTGAGGGAGCCATACTTGTAACTGTCAGCCTTGCAATGCTTCATGGGACTTGTAGTTTTGTAACAGCTGAAGGGCCACCAGTTTGAGACCCCTTCTCTAGACTGTCTAAAATGTTTAAAGGGTGCCTAGACTAAAAAAAGGTTGAGAAACACTTTTATACAGAAATCCATGAAGAGGTAACGCCGCTCCAGGTGAGCAAATCAATAGGATCCGGATGTGCTTGGGTGCAAGCCTTGGCTCCCCACCGAAAACAATGGGAAAACTGGAAAATTGCTGCACACCAACAATGCCGTTTCAATGTGGTTTTATTGTGCAAACAGTCACATGACAGCCACAAGACAAAGACACAGGAAACAGGAGAGGTGACGCGTTTCACACTGTCAATAGTGCTTCTTCCAAACATTGTTATACAGCATGGTGTTTTAAGTTCAGATGCATGCTACACTATTATGCAGCGTTTAAGTCACTTAAAGCAGAACTACACCCACCAATTTATTGGTTTCCCAAATCCATTACATTAAAGGCATGCCACGAATGATAATTATCAGTTGCCAGCGTGCATATGTTAGCTCGCAACCAAACTGTGAAGCCATGAAATGACTGTTGTCATAGCTGATCACATATACAGCACATACAGCATATACGGCAACTGCTGATCAAAATGAGGCTAAGAAGGCTGCTTCCTTGACTGTAAATGATTGGAAGTTTTTGGTTCTTTTATTAAAGGGGTTGTAATCCCTTGTGTTTGAAAAAACTTCTGTCACTGAGCAGCCCCCCAGCCCCCCCCCCCCCCCCCATTTTACTCACCTTAGCCCATTCGTTCCTACGCCGGAGACGCGCACACACCCTCTCTGGTCAGGGTCTCGGCTCTTGATTGGATAGATTGATAGCAGAACAGCCATTGGCTCCCGCTGCTGTCAGTCAAATCCAATTATGCGGGCGCTGGGGGGGGGAGGGCCAAGTCCGGCTTTCTGTGTCTATGGACGCAAAAGCTGGACTCCGGAGCGTGCCCGCAAGGTACCCCCAGGGACAGTGCTTCTCCTAGGTGGTTTCCCGATGCGGAGAGGAGCTACTAGCGCCACCGGGGGACCCCCGAAGAGGAGGATAGGGGCCACTCTGTGCAAAACAATCTGAACAATGGAGGTATGACATGTTTTTTATTAAAAAAAAAAAAAAGACGAGTGTTTAGTAACCCTTTAAAGTATAACTAAAGGTGATTTCTCCTCCTCCTCACTCCTGTCAGCATTCAGCTGCCACAGAAGAGGAAAAACGGTTATGGTCCCAGTAAATGCCGGCACCTCTACTGTGCAGATTCCCCTTCTTTCTGGTGTGTTGGCACCCCCAACCCCCCCCCCACCGCCGCACGCTCACTTACTGCTTACACTCCCCTCATCTCCCGCTGGAAGCTGCAGGGTATCTTAAGGATGGAGAGCAGGGAGGGGGGCTGGTAAATGTAGTTTACTGGCTCCTTCCTTTTCTGAATGAACACAGTGGGGGTTGTTTACGAAAGGCAAATCCACTTTGCACTGCAAGTGCACTTGGAAGTGCAGTCGCTCTAAATCTAAGGGGTAGGTCTGAAATGAGGGGAAGCTCTGCTGATTTATCATCCAATCATGTGCAAGCTAAAATGCTGTTTTTTACTTTCCTTGCATGTCCCCCTCGGATCTACAGCGACTTTACTTCCAAGTGCACTTGCAGTGCAAAGTGGGTTTTTCCTTAGTAAATAACCCCCAGTGAGTGGTACCAATTAATCAATGTGTTCATAACTGAAGCAGAGTAAACCTTTTACTATGCTTGAGTTTGGTAATGAACAGTGAGACTCTCCAGCCTCAGCTCTACAGAGATAGAGATTGAGGAGTGTGTCCTCAATCTCCTTTCTCTGTCTCAAAAGTGAGATGACAGAGGTCTGTTTAGACTGGTGATATTTCACCAAAGCCCCCCAGCAGGGCTGCTAAAAATTGTAAAAAAAAAAAAAGAAAAGAAAAACAAAGTAAAACAAATCAATAAAAAATCGAATTTTAAAAAATAAAGTTACTAATCCTGTCCCCTGCCCTACTGACACCGTCCACTGCCTCTCTGACACCAGCCTCTGCCCCACTGATGCTGTCCATTACCCTACTGACACCAAGCTTGCCTGGCCTTGTCTGCAGATAGATCTCAGCCACAGATCAAATTCTGATAAGCAGAAAAAGAGCTCCAAGTACATATTTTTCAGCAGGCTTAGTGCTAGCTTTGGGGTAGAAGTTAGCAGGAAGGAGAGAGATGCCCACAGTGGTAGTTTCTTTAGTTCCACTTTTATATAGCACATCAATAACTGAAGTTCAGCTTTCACTAAAATGTCATATCTAACAACGTATCCATCTAATCTTCCCTTTCAGCGGTTATTGCTGGTGGAGGCATCGGCTTCCTATTTGCTGTTTTCCTAATCTTGCTGCTTGTTTATCGCATGAGGAAGAAGGATGAAGGCAGCTACGACCTGGGAGAACGAAAACCATCCAGCGCCGTCTACCAAAAGGCACCTACTAAAGAGTTCTATGCGTAAAACTCCCACCTAGTGTCTCTTTTTTGAGATCACTGAACTTTTTTTGTTTTTCTTTTAAAATAAAGCTTTTGCATAGAATAAAGAAGATTTCTTTTTTTTTTTTTTTTTTTTCCTTGTTCTCTAAAGAGCCTCGGAGGCAAATTATAATATGAAAAAAATCCCATTGTATTTAAGAAAAAAAAACTTTTCATGTATTCCTTAAAAACAAAAAGTATAAAAAAAATCTTGGCATTGTTGAGTGGGTAACAGTGGCAAAGTATTATTTTATATGACCATTGGTATTCACCAAGATGTTTAATATCTTTATGCATAAACATACAAGATGGAAAAATGAGAAACAGTAGCTTTCAATCTTTGGGTCTATAAAAGGTTGTTTAATATTTTTAGCATGTCTCAGATCGCTCAAAGTTTTAGTTTTTGTTTAATTAATTTATCTGTTTCCAAACAAATGCCTTTTTTTTTAGTAGTTGTCATGGTGCAATCGTCCTAGGGTAATTCAGATATACAGTATATTAGTGTAAATGTACTTTTTTTCTTCCTATGTAAACTTAAAATTTGTATAAATCTGTCTAATGATATTTGTTTTTTTTTTGTTTTGTTTTTTTTTTTGTTTTGTTTTTTTTGTTTTTTTTTTTTTTTGTTTTTTTTTATACAATACCGCTCTAATTTTCAGTGTACTTTCTAGCAAATTTAGTCTGACGTGCAAAATGAAAAAAGAAATATCTACTTACAAGCTGTTAGTAAGCTACTTATTTTAAAGGTGCATTCACTCTTATCATTTTTGTATTATAAAACATTTAAAGTATATCCAAGCCTTTCCCCAAACAAGTATATTTTATTTTATCCGGCATTAGTTTTTGTAATAAGGTTTGTTTCTATTTCTAGCATCCAAAAAAAATAATTAGGTCCTCAGCACTTCCTACATAAGGATGTCAACACTCCCTTTCTATGCCCCGCATACAGCGGTGTCACCCAAAGATGTGCTTCCACTTGTGGCCGCCATTTTTTATTACCGAGCCTGCACCAACCTCTGTACTACCCACCTCCTCCATAATTGGCTAAAAAAAAGCTACATGCACCTGCTTTTGTGATGCAGGTGCACAAGAAATAGTGAAACTGAAGGGAAAAAAAAAAGACCACCCTTTTAAGATCAATCTTATACCATCTTTTAAAGTGGTTGTAATAGAAAAATAAAAAAAAAAATAAACATGTCTATACTTGCCTGCTCTATGCAATAGAATTGCACAAAACAGCCCCATTCCTTCTCTTCTCGGGTCCCCTGCTGGTGCTCCTGGCTCCTCACTTCCTACAGGGGGCACCAGCAAGAGATGAATTCCCATGGGAGCACTCGTGTGGGCTCATCCCGCTACCTTGTCACTGGAGATGATTGACAGGAGTGGAAACCAATGGGTCCATATCAGTCTGCCCAGGGAGGAGGAACAAAGCCAGGAGAGCCGCAGCTCTCATGCACAGTGCTAGATCGCGATGGAGTTCAGGTAAGTATAAGGGGGGTGAGGGAGGGAGTCTGACATAGAAGGTTTTTTACCTTAATGCATAGAAGACATCAAGGTAAAAAAAACCTTGAGGCTTTAGAACCACTTTAGGAAATGGGGATAACTAAAACCTAGACACAATGTGGAGTGTTGGCAGTCATTACCTTTTACGTGAAGTTTTTTAAACATGGCTGTGCTGACATGGCTTCTTTTTGCATAATCTAAAGATATAAAAGCAGAGCTAGCTTTAGTGTGCATAAGCCTCTTTAAAAGGTTATTTGCTTTTAGTAACAGCAGACCAATAAATTGGTGCCATGGAACACTAATCGGGGTACCCAAATAAAGTGCATCTTGTATGTTTTCATGTAGTTATCTCCGTGATTAGACTACAGAGTCTTAATTTCTTCATAAAACCTGCAGCATACTCGTTTACACTGTGCATGCATCCTTGCATTTCAGATTCTCAGCATGGACATGGCAGGATTACCTAGATTGTCACTTGACTGTATCAGGGGATGGTCCTAAAAGATTTGTGCTCCTGGGCTGTATATCACATGATTTGTCTTGCAAGATTCCACAGGCGATCCTGACGGCTTAGCTCAAGGCATAAGCTATGGGTATACTCAGATTGCCGGAGAGGACAGCCATCACCCAACCAAAATGGCACCAGCATTTGACAAGAGTGAAGGTGAATAATAAAGTAGGTTGAGCAGAGCCCAGGGAAAACATAGAGGCGTGGGTATTTTAGAGTAAATCGTACAATATGAATGTTTTGGTTGATCTAGAATCCTGTATATAGTTCTGCTGTAATCAGTAGATGAATTGTGGATGAGGGGCTATGTTTTGTATCAATAACACCCCTCTCACATCAAAATATTCATTACTGTGCTCATAGTGACTTGTGTCTCCAGCCAGTATAGAATTTTTTTTTTAACCTGTCCCACCATCCTTGCTACTGATCTTTTCTGTTGAAGAACTATGCCTGGTGAAGAATCTTCGGCATCTGAATCTGATCTGAGTTTCAAGAGTATAAGACCTCTTGTACACAGCTGCATGAGGAAGTACAATGTAAATTGTGGGCATATTTACAAGCCCAGGAGACGCAGCACACAGCTGCCTATAGTAATGAATAGTTGTACATGGGCATACTCTGTACCTGTGTAGACACACACTGGATGCACACAAGCCTTATCCAGCGATTTACACTTGTATGTATGTCTATGCAAAAGTACGGTGTATACGTTTAACCAATCATTACTGTGGGACAGCTGTATGCCGCAGCCGTCTCCTGGGCAGTACAATATGTCGATTTACTTACATAGCCTCATGGGGCCCTTTGTATAAGGCCTTAACCTTTTTACTTTACAGGTTTGGTTTTTTCAAACATACTTTAGCAGCAGAGTTACTATATAAAATAGGGTGTACAATAGGAGGACATGCATTCAGCTTTAAAATGAAATGAAAGGACAACAGCAAATTCATAGCAGCCAATCAGAATTTATCTTTCACTGAGCTGACAAGCACTAAACTAAAGTCTGGTTGATCTAGGATATTGATCCTTGCCATTTATTGTTTCAGCTTTTAATCCGGATTTTGGGTATGAGGCGAAAACCTTTTTATTGCCCATGTTTGTTAATCAGGTTTCTGATTTTCCGCTTTTAGCATGCACTGGGGGAAAAAAAACTGCTAAAATCAGTGCAGAGACTGGTTTCCTCCCCTAGTTTTAGATCTTTTACATTACTACTATGCTGATATAATTTTAAGAGTGAATGCACCTTTAATTCCTCCAATCAGGAGAAGGCCAGTAACACCTTACCTATAACGAAGTGCTGGTGACTCTGGCTATGTATGTATTACATATGTGATGTAAACCGATTAGACTGTGGGCCTCATTCATCAGTGTCTGCAAAAAAACTCTACGTGTTCTAGCAATCAGTCAGATTCTTCAATTAATGTTTTTAGGAATGTTTAAAATAAAAACAGGAAGGTGAATGGTTGCTAGGATCAACTCCTCCTTTAGACATTGACAGATGAGGCCCAATGAGCGGCTTTCCAGTGTGTACTGGGAGTTGTACATCAGCTGCTGGCGAGCCGCAAGCTGCTTTACCTTGGCGTGGATTATGACAGGCCTAATAAGCAACTCCAGCCAAAACAAGGTTTTCTGTCTTTGGTGGGGCAGGCTTAGTTCCCCCATTTTAATTACTTCTCCCCTGGACCCCCTGGGGTAGTTTCCCTGCTCATCCTCCACGTGACAGGTTGATCACAATTGTTCAGCCAAGCTACTAGTGTCAACAGCATACTAAGCAAGCTCTATGCATGTCTCTAAAGACGCTGCACTAGGGCAGCCATTCTCAACCAGGCTTCCTCTAAAAGGTTGATAGGGGTCCCATGAGCTGTGGCCAATTGATCTCCCATCTGATGGTGCCTGAATAGTATTGGGTCCGATGCCACGTGCCAAAGACATTGGCATGACACCAATTATCTTTTTAGCTTTCTGTAAACCATGCATTCTTCGTGAGGATTACCAATGTAAGGTGCATTCTTCCCACTGATCCTCCGTGAATTTATTTTAACATGGATTCCCTGAAACCTGAAAATTATTTCAAGGGTTCTCCTGGGATAAAAAGGTTGAGAAAGGCTGCAACAGAGGCTAAGTGATGCAGTGTTGCTTTGTAGCCTTCAGTGGATTCTTCATAGGTGAACTCATGGGTTGGTGACAATCGCTTAGTACAAATCTCAGGCTTGTATTTTGGAATGGAGGGAAGATCGTCTGTTTTGGATCTTGGAGGGCAGTAAAGAGTGGATTGAGCCATGCACCACTACACCAAAAACAGAAATCTGATATGTCAGGAGTTGTCATTTAAAGGGAATCTGTCACTCTACAAATATTGAAGCTGCTGTTGCTGATTTTGTTTCTGAAGGGTCTGGCGTCCTGACCTTTGCTTCTCTATTTGGTATGTTGGTACCTGAGCATATAAGGTGTTCTGATCACACACCATTAACATAAATCAGCAATGGCCGCTACTCCTATCCTTCCTGGCAGATTCCTGTTATATAACATTTGGCTCGCCTGCTGCCATGGAACTACAGGTCACAGCAAACTGTGCCAACCAGCTATGACCTGTAATTGTTCTATGTCAGCTAGAGGGCTATGGCTAGCTAAGCCTGGATTGTGTGGTAGAACCAAATCCAAAGATTAGAACAGTATTCTGACAAAGTCTGTGGCCACAATACAAACTTTTTCCATGTGTTTTTATTTTCTTTCTCTCCAAAGGTACGAGTAGGAGTTTTAAGAGTATTTTTTATTTTTGTTTTTCCTCCATGCATTTAAGTTGTAAAAGTCTTTATAAGCCTTTGAAGTGCCTATGATTCCATGTAAATTGTTGCAGACTGTGTTACAGAGTGTATGACAGTAAAAAAAACAAATGTTGGTATTTTATAAGCACAGAAAAAAAATCAAATGGTAATTTTGTAGTCTTACATCAATAGACCTAAAATGTAACTTGGGAACATAAACACTACTAAATAAAAAAAATGTGGCCTGATAGTGGCTATTTATGTGTCATTATTGCTTATGATATATGCTACATTGTGCTAACGAAATGCCTGTAATGTGGTTTTTACATACAAATATACAAGGGATTTGATATCTAAAGTTGACTATAGAAGTTTGTATTTTTTTTTATTCATAAATTGTTGTGTTTTCTTCACTGATTTGGAAAGTATGTGATCCTATGGGATTGAAAGTGAAGTTGTAAAATTAGAAAGGTTATTCAACCTTTTAGCTGTCGTATCAGTTGTGGGGGAGGCTTCTGTATTAAATAAGCTACTGTTTATTTTAACTTTCTCTGGAACTTAAAATTTATATTTGAATCCCAATCGCTAAAATCTTGTATAAGTTAAAAAAAAATTTGCCCCGTACCTAAAGCAGTATTAAACCCAAAAGCAAACATTTATTATATTGCAGAGGGTTTACAAGCGTCAAATGTTTTTCTTTTCTCCCAAAATGCTGCTGCTGGTAGGAAAGGCGTCAAGGAGAGATGGAAAAATGTCCTGTGTGCATGTGGCTTTAGGAAGACTTCTCCTAGCTTCCAGTTAATGATTTGAAATATCTCCAACAGAGACAGACAGACAATAACAAAACCACATTTTTAGTAGTGTGGAGAAGGGCTAGAATGTCTGACAATGTTTTTATGTCTCCATGACTACTGACACCGAAATTTCTTGTACAGGCGTCACAGGGGACAGTGAGGAGAAAGTCTCCCCAATGGGGGTCACTGACAAAAAAAAAAAGCTTGATAGATTGAACTATCCTCCAACTCTATCTAAAACCGCACACCTGCTTCTGAAAATGTTCTTATCTATCTCTTTGACTTCAGTGTTTTCTAGATTGCTGGCCAAAAACGGCTATACAGTAGGTACAGAAATAATGCTCTGACAAATTTGGATCCTCTTACTAGTTTCAGTAGCAGAAAATGTGATTAAACCAATGCAAGAGCAGAGCAGCAACTTGCACTTTCAGGAAATGAAAGAATGGTAGATTCCATGTTCCCTTAGCATGGGCTTTCTTTTGAAATCAACTGCAGAGGACTATATTTTTTAAAGCTCAACCGTTGTTGAGCCACGAGCAAAACAAATTTTGCAAATGTATAAATTGTAGATAATATGTAAAATGTAAGGGCCGGTTGGCACCGCACTCCAAAACGTACTGCCTTTGTGGTCTACTGCAAGTGCCAATACATTAACAGTACCCCAAACACAGTGCATTTTCGGGGGCACCAAATCACATGGTACCACCATGCCATGTGATTTCTTGCAGCATGTTTTTGCATACACTAATTTTACTACATTGCGGTTTCATTTGCAGCTCATTCCAAACAGTGAGCTGTAAAATCACACCACACAGAAACATGGAACGTGTTCCTGTGTGATTTAGGTGTGAACCAATCCTAAATGTATTCTGGCATTGCTTTTTACCAACCTTACTGCTTTACATCTGCAGTGGATGGAGTTTTAGTAGAGTCTGGAGAAGAAGCTTTCACTGAAAGTGGTTTTGAAGATCCTTTGTTTCGTAGTGTGCACTGTGGCCCTAAACCAGTGGTGGTCAGCTTGAAAATAATATAGGCCTCAAATGCGTCCCAGAAGGCTGCACAATAGCAGTGTGCTTATGTCGGTTAAGGTGCCTTGCATCAAGCTAGGCAACGTATTCAAAATAAGCTTTAATGTACCTCAAAACCAAAGAACTTTGGTCTTGTTGAATTCTTTTTGCAAGTACAATAAGCCCTATTGGTGGCAGTGGCTGCTTATTAAAATCTCCAGCATTGGTGCCAATGGATGCAATAATGACCCCTAGCATTGGGGTCAGTAGACACCATAATAACCCCAGAACCAGTATCAGTGGATTTAATAATAACCCCCAGCATTGGTGTTTGCGAATGCATCAATAACCACCAGCATTGGTAGCAGGGAGTAACGCAATAGTAATGCCCAACTTTGATGTCATGACTGTAATAATAGACTCTGCATTGGTACTAGCTAACAGTGCTGTTTAACACCCACTTCCACTTTGGTGGTACTGGTATTTGGTGGCAGTGAAGCTAACCCCGCCCCCCAATGGTGGTTAGTGACCTTGTTTAACATTACCCTTCACCGGTGGTTTGTGACAGTGAAGTTTAAATCCCCCCGTGAGCTGGAAATACCTCCACTGCAGGGTACAGTCTATTTCAGCTCCGGGTGCAACCTTTCTGGTGACCTGCAAATGGTGAGTCACACGCACACAAAGTCAGCAGGCCACGCGATGGGCACCAGTTCCCTAAATGATCATAGGAGCAGAATTTTATTTTGGTAGTGGACAAAAAAATGATTCTCAACTTTCTTGAGTAGATACTGTATACAGCACACATGTAAGCCCAGTGTCTAAAATTTCATACACTCTTGAGTAGATTTATAAAACTTATTTTACCAGTTATAGCCAATGAAAAGGAATGTACATGAACATCCATATGCTCCAAAAATAATCCATACACATTCACTACTTAAAGTGGGAGTAAACCCTTCTATCGTTCTCAGCCAAGGAAGCTACGATCTTAGCCTCTTTGATTGCCATGATGCTGCACATGTGATCAATTATGACACCAGCCATTGGATGGTTTGACAGTTTGGTTAAGAGCACATCCTTTGTGACAGTTACATTCCCGGTAAGTGCCGGAAATGAAACTGTTAAATGGCTTTACTTCTGATTTAATGACCCCGTAATCTATTTTTCATTAACCACTTGCAGACCGGAAGATTTGGCTGCTTAATGACCAGGCCATTTTTTGTGATACAACGCTTTAACTGACAATTGCGTGGTCGTTTGACTCTGTACCCAAACAAAATTGGCATCCTTTTTTTTTCCCACAAATAGAGCTTTCTTTTGGTGGTATTTGATCTCTGCAGTTTTTATTTTTTGCGCTATAAACAAAAAAAGTGACTATTTTGAAAAAAAAAACAATTTTTTTACTTTTTGCTATAATAAATATCCCCAAAAATGTTTTTTTTTTTTTTTTTTAAATCTCTTCCTCAGTTTAGGCCAATATATATTCTACATCTTTGTGGTAAAAAAAATCGCAATAAGTGTATATTGGTTAGTTTAGGCAAAAAGTTATGGCATCTACAAACTATAGGAAAGATTTATGGCATTTTTTATTATATATTTTTTTTTTTTTACTAGTACTAGCGGTACTGCGACATTGCGGCGGACAGATCGAACTCTTTTGGCAAATTTTTGAGACCATTGACATTTATACAGCGATCAGTGCTATAAAAATGCACAGATTACTGTGTAAATGTCACTGGCAGGGAAGGGGTTAACACTAGGAGGCGATCAAGGGTTTAAATGTGTGTTTCCTAGGTGTGTTCTAACTGTGAGGGGATAGGACTGACTGGAGGAGGAGACATATCATTGTTCCTACTTAGTCATATGTCTCTTCTCTCCTGACAGAATAGGGATTTGTGTGTTTACACACACAAATCCCTGTTCCTGCCGATCGTGTGTGGCCGGCAACGACCGCGCCCGCCGGCCACGCGCTTCAGGTTCCCCACCGTGCAGTGGGTGCACGCCTGCTATCACCCTTAACGGTGATCCCAAAACAGGAAGTTTAGCTGTACAAAAAAAACTAATAAAATGTACTTATTTATACAAAAAGAAACCATCTTCGACAGAGTTATAGCAAAAAATCTTTTAAGAAGGCCTATCAGAGATCACAAATGGGCCACAGGACCTACTAGTGTTGCAAGATGATCATGTTGAGGATATGACTAAAATTCAATCTATTGTTAAATGAATCACTGAGAGACCAATTGGTCTTCAGTCATTTGCTCTTCCCACAAGGTATTTCCAGGGATCTGGATCACCATGCTTGCCTCCCGGCGGCAAAGTGTGTCAAGCAGTTACTCACACCACTGGGTTGCAGCGGCAGGATGCTTGTAGAAAAGAGGCATCCCAGACAAGCCCCCAAATGTAGTGCGTACCCCTACAGAAGCCGCTGATGATGATGATGATGGTGGGTCCTATGTCACAACTCTTAACTGCTTATTCTCCACTGACCCTTGTTGGTAGACTAAAACCTGTTTACACCTGTGTTACTTAAGAGTTAATAAACTACCACGCTAAAATAATACAGATACTCCTCGTTTAACGACCACTCGGACTTACGACTGGCTCTCCTCACCCAAAGGACGTGCTATACATAATTATATTGTACTGTACAGAATTTTTGATTGTGTTCTGTACTTATGCAAATGAAAACAGTGCTATTGAGCTGGAGTTTAGCGTTTAGACCCTTTTTCACAATACTGTACAGTACAGTAGTTAAAAAATGCTTAAATAATTGATTACTTGTGAATCCTCGCTTAACGACCTGGTCGTTGGAATGGAGCCTGGCCATTAAAGGGGAAAAGCCTGTAAGGCCACAACTTGGAGGTAAATGAGTTAAATGTATTATGGCAAATGCAATCAAACAAGGCATACATCGATGAACAATTAATTACACAGAAGTAAGGGTGCTAAAATGGATGAATGGGCAATGACCCACTAACTAGCACTTGAAAGACCTAATGCATAGTCAAATAGAACAAATGCAACTAGAGTCTCTAGAAAGATATAAACTAATAATAAATCAAATAAACTAAGAATAAATGGGTCCTTGTGTGTACCTTATTCATACAACCCCAATAGCGGGTGAGTGTATGCATTTCTAGTAAAAGGGGTAACCCTGAATGTGGATGAAAGCACCTGGGTGCAGTTTCTCAGCTTCAGATCTGGAGATGCCATGACTCTGCCTCTACAGCTCAGACTTTGGAGCAGCTATGGAAGGAACGGAATGCAGGTCCATCCTCTCCCCAATGTAGGTGGACAGGCACAGCAGCGCAGGTCTACACGGCTTCCCTCCATGGCTCCCTTAGGCTGAGTGCACAGACCCCCGACTTATAGGTCCACGCTGTTCTTTCTCCTTGTAGGAGTGGCCCTGATCTGGATCAGTTCACCAGGAAAATTGTGAAGCTCTCCTCCTACAGGTGCAGCGACATGTTGAAATTGACATCCACAGCCTGTTAGCCTTCATTAACAATTATGGGGCCATGCCCCTTTAAGAACTACAATTCCCATAGTCCATGGTGCGTGCCTTTTAATTTGTCCACAGCCGCTAGTCCCCTGATTATCTCTGACCCTGTGGAAAGAATTGGCTTCTCCTGAGACATCTGAGCTGTAACAATAGTCTTTTCTGAACTCTCAGCCAAGTCAGTCTCTTAGATGGTCGGATAGCCCTCTTTGGTCCCTGGGCTCAGATGGCCCTTCTCCAGCAGATTATTCACTAAGTTCTGGGAGTGATTGGACAGTGTCTATGTCTGGGATACTCAGTGAAACTGAAAGATCCTCTGGTTGTTAACTCTTAGGTATGAACTCTGGGGCCTCAGTTCTGAGTTCTTGTGTCAGTCTCTGCAGGAGGAGGAGGTGAAGTGGCATGTGTACATGTAGATAGCCAGAGACAGTCGATGTAATCATCTTCTGCCTCACTGCTCTCTCCCTCATCTTCATCTGATGGTGGAGGTTGTGACCTGGTAACTGGAACTCCTCTAGAAGAAGATGGACTATGCAATGGTGACACAGTTCTTGCAGGTACTCTGACAGTTTTACTCAGAGGCAATAGATGATTCTGATGCCAAGTCTTCAGAGGCCCTGTCCTCCCATTGGTACGGATTTGGTACACAGGAAGGCCAGGCAACTGTTGGACTATGGAGTTGATTTACTAAAGGAAAATATACTGTGCACTGCAAGTGCACTTGTTCCAGAACTTAGAAAAAAAGGTAAAGTGTCACTTCGAAAGAATACGTAATCACATGAAAGGTAAAAAAGATGTGGGAACCTTGCAAGAAGATCTGAACACATTATTGGGGTGGGCAACTACATGGCAAATAAGGTTTAATGTAAATAAATGTAAAATAATGCATTTGGGTGGCAAAAATATGAATGCAATCTACTCACTAGAGGAAGAACCTCTGGGGGAATCAAGGATGGAAAAGGACCTAGGGGTCCTAATAGATGACAGGCTCAGCAATGGCATTTAATGCCAAGCTGCTGCTAACAAAGCAAACAGAATATTGGCATGCATTAAAAAGGGGATTAACTCCCGCGATAAAGCGGTAATTCTCCCACTCTACAAGACTCTGGTCCGGCCTCACCTGGAGTATTCTGTCCAGTTCTGGGCACCAGTTCTCAGGAAGGATGTACTGGAAATGGGGCGAGTACAAAGAAGGGCAACAAAGCTAATAAAGGGTCTGGAGGATATTAGTTATGAAGAAAGATTGCAAGCACTGAACTTATTCTCTCTGAAGAAGAGACGCTTGAGAGGGGATATGATTTCAATTTACAAATACCACACTGGTGACCCCACAATAGGGATAATACTTTTCCGCAGAAGAGAGTTTAATAAGAGACGTGACCACTCATTAAAATTAGAAGAAATTAGATTTAACCTTAAACTGCGTAGAGGGTTCTTTACTGTAAGAGCAGCAAGGGTGTGGAATTCCCTTCCACAGGTGGTGGTTTCAGCGGGGAGCAGCGATAGTTTGAAAATACTTTTAGATAAGCACCTGAACGACCACAACATACAGGGATATACAATGTAATACTGACATATAATCACACGCATAGGTTGGACTTGATGGACTTGTGTCTTTTTTCAACCTCACCTACTATGTAACTATGTAACTGTTTAAGGAGTCTGCTTTTAAAGTCTCTTCCTTGATCAGAATAGATTCTCTAAGGCAATCCGTAGTGGACAAAGAACTTCTCCAGTAAGACCTTGGCCTCCGTGGATGCTTGTTGGTCTTTTATTGGGAACACCTGGGCATAACGGGTAAAATGCTCAACTTGGGCCTGCATACAAGGACAGTAGTAATGGTCTCTCACTAGTTTGAAAGTCCTTTCAGGCGCTAAATGACCATGATCATAATGAAGGGCAATCAACACGGTTTCTCTATAATTCTCTGGCAGGAACAGTTGCCACTTACAAGGGGCCCCTTCACCACCTCATAATGCAGTTGTAGCCGATCCCAGTCTTTATGGACCAGACATGCTTCTTTTGAAGTGTTCACTAGTAGTGAATCTGAGCATCCACTTTCCATGGCTATCGGAGTCAGATCTTCCAGCTTGTCTTTTCTCAAGTCTTTTTGGAGAATTTTCGTAGGCCCACATCTCTCATTTGAGTGAGGTTACAGTAGAGCTTGGGAACACCAGCAGCAGGGACACCAATTTCTGTCACTCCTTTGTGCCGGAACGCTCCTTTGCACAGAGCTTGTATCAGGGGTCAAGACCTCTCACATCTCAATAAAGAGAATCTGTCTTAAAATATATCACAAAGTCCCCTATATAATTTAAAGTTTTACAGAAAGTAAAAAAAATAGGGTTACACCCATGCGCTTAAGCCCCCTCAAAAAATGTTGATCCTGTCCCTGTCTCCTTGTGCATGCACACATGAACGTAAACATACCCATTCATACTACGTATGAAAATGTTGCTTGTGATACATGTTACATATTGCCGCACATGCCAGAGTGATAATAATTCTAGTTCCAATATTCACAGTTAACTCTAAACTGATGACCTGTAGGAGCTTTAATGCCTTTAAAATATAGGGTATCGAAATTTGTCGTCATTTTGTGCCCATTCATAATTTTAAAGCTTGACATGTTGGGTATCTTATGTACTCAGCTCAACCTCATCCTTCTATTTTTTACCAAAAAAATACATTGTGTTTTTGTGCCCTAAAATTAACTGTATTGTATTTTTACTGAAATTTTGCGCTTGAAAAACTTGCACAAATACCGTGCGACTTAAAAATTGAAATTACCACAATTTTTTCTCCAGGGTCTCGACTTTCAGAAAAAATATTTTGGGAGGTTTTAACTAATCTTCAGGCCTAAACTGATTTTTTTAAACGTGAGCAAAAAATGTAAAAACGCTCTGGCAGCAAAAGGGTTGACCCAGAGTTTAGTGTCATCCTAATTTACTAGTTCTGGTCAATGAGATGGCATTTAGATCAGCTCTGGGGTTAAATTTCCTTCTTTGGAAAAAAAATAGTTTCCTCTTATAAGCTTGTTAATGTAAAGATTTTTCTAACCACAGTCAAGCGATGTTGTCATAGATTGTTTCATATCTGTTAGACATTCGTAATAGACCTATATTTCCAAGTGGATATAATTTAATGTTTTTTGCTCTAGGATAGTTAATTAAAACAGCCTTTGGTTGAAACCATTTAGAACTGAATTGCTAAGTGTTTGAAGATACAAAAGACTTTTCAAGTAAACGACCTACAGAGAATCCAGTGAATTAAGTCTTTTAATAATATGTTTAATCCAAACAGCCAGGGAAATACATGCTTCATAAATATTATGCCTTACTTTCAACTCCTGCATTCCTGATACTGCCAAGACAAAGTCTGCCATGTCTGGGCTAATATTTCATACGTTCCACTGACAGATCCCTACATTTTTCTCATTCTTTCACATTATGAAAGGAGAGACTTTAGTTTGATCTGAAAATTGTAGCTCAGTAGATACAATAGCATTCCTCTGTAGAGTGCTGACCCCGGTTATGGACAAAGCCTTTCAACTTGTATTGTGTTTTTAAGACCTGTTCTGAGATGTTTTTTTAATATCCCATTGCTGGTTTTAGTCAAGAAGGGTCCATTGTAAAAAAAACTAAAGGAAAAGAATAGTCTTTTGTATATATTTTGTTCTTTTGTATGGTATGTTGAGGGTCAAATTTTTTATTTTTTTTTAATGGTCAGAGAAGCATTAAATGTTTTATATTCCATAATTTCATGTTTCAATTAAGTGAAGTACTACACTCTTTTTCACATTCTAATGTTTTTTTAGATAAAGGGTGGTAGTAGTGCAGCATTAAAATAAAATATCTAAAATTGATTTAAAATCCATAACGACAAAATTCATCTAAAGCGTCCAGAGAAGGTATTGATACAGTAGTGCACGTATATATCAAAGGTGTGAAGAGATCATCACCCGATCACACTTCCGCTTACCCTCCAACATGGACCTTCACAACAAGGATCAAATACACAGTGGATAGTAATCCAGTGTTAACTCCAGCAGTATCAATCCATCTCTAGGGCTCTCTCAGATGTCTCCACCACAGCTTCAAAAGTCTGCCAAAATAAAACTATTTGATATATACGTGCACTACTGTATCAATACCTTCTCTGGTTGCTTTATATGGACTCTTGTTGTTATGGATTTTAAATACATATTGGATATTTTATCTTGGTGGTGCACTACTAACTCCCTTTGTTTATGTTGTTATCCAGCAATACTGTGCTAGCAGCTAAATCTTGGGTAATTTTTTATGTACCTAGCACAGCAGATTTGTGTTTGTTTACTAATAATGTTGTTTAGATGCCCCTTTGAGAAAAGCCTATTGTTTACAGTGTTTAGTGGGTCAGGCTGCACACACACATACATACATGACTGAATATGTCAGAAAAGTGTCACCTCTCCCTTGCCTGCTCTGTTTAGGTGTGACCATGTGAAGTTATTATAGAGAGATTCTGAAGGCAAACGGCTTCTGTGGTGCATTTTGTTTAGAAAACACACAGTGCTTACAGTCATGGCGAATGCACCACATACTACCTGATTATGAAATACTTACCTTAGAACGAAGCTCCCACAGGGCCGCCCGGTCACTGCTGAGGGAGCTGACATGTTCCCTCTGCGTTTCTTCCGGGTGTACGCGGCTGTGGACACTCACTCAGCATGTGCGCGGGAGCCCTCCGTTCCGGCAAGTTCCAGCATGATGCGCCAGACCCAGACATCCCAACCTGCAAACACTAATTTTAGGGAGGTGGCAAGCTCATTCCAGGGAGGTCACGCTTAGTGCTGACAGCAGAGATGTGACCACCTCTTCTGGACCCTCTTCCCTCACCTCTGCCTAATCACCTGCCTGGTGCTGTACAGCTTCGCCGGGGTCCCCTTATTCCAATGGCTGGAGGGGACCAATCCGAAGCAGACGTCCTGCTAGAGAAGCTCTGGTAATGTCTAGCGGGCCGTGAACAGGAACACCAGCGACAGTGAGCCCCCTTATATATTTATATTTGTATATTTTATACATATACGGAGTTATATGTTTTGACTTCACTTACTGCATGCTTGTTCTAAGGCAGTGACTGAGTATTGAAGCCAAAAACAGCCAGGGAACTGGTATTTTTACCAATGGTGGCCCCTGTGTGTCTCTTTGCAGGCAAAAAAATCCCACTCTTGAGATCTCTATCCTATTAGTAACATGGCCAACAGGTCCCATATATACCAGCCAGACCAGTACAGTACCAGCTAGGTGGCTGCCATGATCACAGTACAGGTCCTCTTTACCCTCTCTGGGGGAGCAGTCAGCTGCGGGGGCCCTTACCAGGTTGGCGTTTTAGGTGTCACACTCACCACCGTTCACTTCTAAAAACTGAGACACAGAGTGTCAATAGTATCCATAGCAACATGTGTCATGGCCTCACTTTTATGGAGATGAAAGTTGCCTGGTAGCTGTCAGTGACAACATTACTTCCTGTTCTGATACCATGGTGATGTGGGGTCACCCATAGCAACCAGATTACTCAATACCAGAGTCAGGGGAGGGGAAGATGGTTCCTGATTGGTTGTTATGGAATAATGCTCTCTACATATTATTGCTTGCCTGTCAGAGCACTGCACAGTGCACCGTAACCTGTAGCAACCCGATTTTAGTTTTGTGGAGGGGAATGGTAATTTAGACAGACAAATGTCTTCTGGACAAGGAGCCACCAGCCGATGGACACACGTGGGTAGCCGCCCAATTGAGTGCCTCAGCGGCACTTTGCCAGTGGTTCCCATTCAGATCAATGGGCAGGAGCGGTGTATACCTGAATGGCTGTTTGGAAATGTGGTCACCCTACACTGTGCCTATCTGCAGCCTCACTGTGCCATCAATGCAGCCTCACTGAGCCATCAATGCAGCCGCACTGCCCCCACCACCAATCTCATTGCACACAATGTATTGTAGCACACAGTGTTGTACCATGCACACCACTACTCGCCTCATATCCCCCACACTGCTAACCCTGTACACTGTGTACACATTCACACCACCAGGACAATTGAAGAAATGCACCCAATGGCTGGGCACACTCCTACTAATCTAATAATAAAACAATTATGTAATGAGTCTTATATATAATAGTGATCAATCCATGTATACACCCAGAGCCCACACAGGTGGGTACAAATATTCATTCACAGACACAGCTCCTGTGAATAAGTGTCGCACACAAGCCATGAGTATAAATACATGATGTCACCTGTCCTGCCCCTGTACCTTTCTCCTCCACACCAACAACCCGAGAGCGGCTCAGCGACTGACGGCGATTTCTGGGTACGGGGGCAAAGCCAATGCCTCCCGCTCACCCAATCAGCGTTCAGGCTGGGCCTCCGGTCTGACTTTGGTCCAATGGGGCGCTTTCTACTGCCAGGTTACCATCTCTAGGAGGTTTCTGGCGGATAGAAGCCTGTTTGAGTCCATATTAGTTTTCTTTCTGAGCTGTGACATGGTGCTAAGTCCTGTATGATGACAGGCAGCTGATATAGTCCATATCCTGTGGTACCCGGCCCTGCTCCAGGCAGAGTGGCAGTGCAGGCTCTGCCGGGAGATCGTGCCACACTCGCGGGTGTCCGTGAGCCTGCCGTCAAATGCGGGAGTATCCTGCGAATTGCAGGAGACTTGAGATGTCTGTATGTGAGGGGAGAGCAAACAGCAGAAAGTGAAGGAGTGGGGAGAGGGGATGATCGGTGTGATTGGGAAGGTGTACAGACTTCCATTACACGGAGAGAGGGGGAAGTAAAGTTAGAGCACAGTGACAATAGCATAGCAGGTGCCTCTTCCTCCCCCCAGTCCTTGCCCTGCATGTACGGCACCTTCTCTGTGTGTTTCCAGGGATCCGTCTGTGTGCACTGCTGGCTGCCAAGTCTGTCACAGGGAGATGGATGGAGGACATGGACTTCTGCATGGACCTGAGTCTGCCACCGTCCTTCTTCTCCTGCCGATTCCCTCAACACTTACTTGCTAAAGGAGGCAGGCAGTGTGTGAGCCAATTCACTCCTCCGCCAGCAGCACAGGGACTGAGAGAGCCGGGACTTTAAACTTACTATGAGCAAATGCGGTCAGTGTAAATCCGCATAGGAGCGGAAATAGAAAAAATAGTCCCTCCAGTTATAGTCTCCCCGGCTCCCCCAGGCCAGGGGTCCTCTCTTGTCAGCAGCCCTGGATAGAGCACTGGGTGGATGGCCAGTTGGCCACCTACCTGTATGCAGGCTGGGCAACGATTGCCCTGGGCACTCCACTGACCAATCCTGTGTTCTATGGGCTAGATAGCAGCAGGCGGGGAGGTGTACAGGAGAGTCTAATGGCCGGCCAGCTGACTCAGAGATGCTGAATTCTTGTGTTCCACCACCATGGGACCGGGAAAAGTTGACCAGCGAGACCGGAAGTGAAGCAGTTCAGCTAAAAGCACCGCTCTATGTCCTCCATGGCTCCGCCAATCACAAAGAATAATTGTATAGTGGGAGTGTTGGGGCACACAGCTCTGTGCCCTGAGGAAACGCTAAAGGAAACCAATCAAGCTTCCCAGCTGCAATCACATGATTGCAGAACCGTCATGATTCCTATAGACACCTGTGTGTACTACATCACACTGAGACCAAGCAATTTATTGAGAAACTCTTCTCTTTAGTTCTGCCACTATTTTGGTAGTTTTATGATACTTATATTTTGATGTTTTTGGCAGCAATACATGTATTAAAACTAAAATCCAGGTATGATCTTAATTGCATATTTATATAAGTCCATTTTGGACCAATTAAAGTATGCGTATTTCATACCTGACAATATTTATAGTATCTGGCACCATTGCAGTGATAGTCACAATCTTCTGGGTCCTGTGTTGAGCAACTGCCTAATGCATACATTTACAGAACGTCTTGTATTTTTCTAACCAACCTTCCTTTCCGCCTCCTCCAATCAGAGATCACCTTGCATTCATAAAAAAAACCAAAAAAAAACAAGGCATTCTGTGAATGCTGCCATTAGGCTACAGCACCCATGTGAATGAGCCCCATGACCTCACTCACATACACAGCTTTATTTAACTCAAAGCGGCTTTATCTTTCAGATTTAGCAGGGATTTTGTAAGTTATGTTGTGTTTGTGTCCACTAATAACAATTTTATTGTAATTTTTATTTCTTTTTGGAAAAGGAAATTATGACAAAATAGTCAGAATATTCACAGGAAAAAAAGCAGCTAAATGCAATATGAGTTTAAAAAAACGGCCATAAAAATGCAGGTAAACACAAGTGCTTCCATATGAGTTTTTCTTGCATTTTGTATTCTCACAAGTGTGAACAGCCATTAGGCATGTTTTGTATTCCAATAGACTTGTAAAGGAATACACCTCAAACAAACAAAATCCCATGGACACAGGCCCTTCATCTATTGGTCAGAATATCTTTACAGGTCATTGATGAGCCTCAATTCACACAGTTTTAGCACAAAGATAAGACTCTCTATTTGTAAACTGCCATTTTCAAATCTAAAATGCAAATAACGGTTATTTTTTTAGAAAATAATAATCCTTTTGTGTAACCCTCTTATCCCTAATTGTATTGCAACTGTAACTGTCTCCTTTTTATTTTGTAAGGCTCTGCGCAAACTGTTGCCATAAAAAAAAAAAAAACTGGTGCCATTAAAAAAAAAATTGAAATTTTTTTGCTATAATAATGTTAGTTGTGTGAACTGAGCCTATTCAAAATTTATATTTGAAAAATCTCTGTTAAACTAGAAATCAATGTTCATTTTTACAGTTTCATAAAGTTGGTTGAAAAAAAACTGTCAGTTGGAAAGTCCTCTATGATGTCATCACCTGCAGGAATAAAAAAGCCAGCCAGTGCAGTGCTCATCAGATGCCTAGTAGGAGCCACACTGAAAGCATTGCTGAGGTGTTTGTCCTGCGATTTTCAGATTGTTATTGTCTTTAGTGAAATTATTCACATATATATACATTAACATCAAATAGGCATCGACATCTAATATTACCAAGATGTCAAGAGAAGTTAGAAGCTATTCACGACGCTACAACCGTGAAAGGCCATTAGAAAGGCAGAGATACCCATTTCCATATGGTAAGTCATGTGATCCATTTCAATATTATCATTTTCACTTATCAAAATGTACTTTTAATTCATTTTCTAATAGTAGTTTTTAGATTTGATGATTCCCAAAATGAAAATAGTTATTCTCATGAAAGAGAAAGTCAGTAATGAGTTTTCAATCAGATCTAATTTATAGGAAATAGGAGTTTATATCTGTAAAACTAGTGGGAAGAATGGATTTCTTCAGAGGCTCATTTCACTCGGCTTTAACACAAGCAGAAGGAGATCTATTTTTAGACATATAACGGTTTTTATTTTCAAATCTCACTGGATGGCTCATCAGAAAATAACTGCCAATCCTTGGAAAACATCCTGGTGTGTTAGCTTTGTGAATGGAGCCTATGGCTAATGGAGCCACGTATTATGGATGTAATCTTTCATATAAGATATGCAGATCCTCATTACAGAGCAATCACATAGGTAAAATAGTTAATTATTTCATATTTAAAATCTGCAATTCTCAACATTTTTGCCCCAGAGGAAGCCTAGAAATACCATTTAGATCTCAAGGAACCTCTGCTAACAATACAGATAAACACATCCTCCTAACATACCTCTCATATAGATAGAGATTCATATATATACATATTACTGGCAATCGTATTTATGATGGAAATCTGGGTAGAATTATAGAAGATTGCCACATGTGTGTACAGAGGGGGTTTATTGGGGGGAGGGGGGGTTATTCTCTGTTTTGGATATTAAATACATTGGGGGACATTTATCAAATAAATTAGGAAAACAATTAGTCACAAATCAGGCTACATCTCTTTCAGCAAAGTCTCTGCGACTGGTATACTGACTTGTGTGACTATATTCCTGGGCAGCCAAGTGCAACAGTTTGCAAAGTTCACGGATAGATTTATTACTGAAGATAAGACAGATTTTCACTAAAAACAGACACAGAATTAAGAAGTGATCAGGGTCAGGATTACTGCAGTCGCAAGTGCAGCCAAAGAAGGAGTTTAGGACTCAGGCTGTGACCTTGTAATAAATCTCTTTCATGATTCATCTCACTGCTCCTGTTTAGCACTGCTTTACCTTTCAACAGGATTAAAAAAAATGAAGTTTAAAGAACATTATTTGGAATTTGTCTTTTAATTGTTATTATCTTGTTTATTGTTATTGCAGGGGAATATTCTCCAATACATCAAAGGAGAAGATCAAGATCCCCACTGCGGGACAGAGAGACTGAAAATCGGTTTCACCGGAGATGTCACCATCGCATCATCCAGAGATACAGAACGCAGTCATCGAACATGACTGAAGATCAGCTGCGCCAGAGACATCAGGACCCTGACGTTCCAATGGAATATATGCCTCCTGAGGTCGATCGGAACCAGCCAGATCCGGGGAGCATCCAGAGCCCCCATCTTCATGATCAGCAGAGGGAGGAACATCCTACTTGCAAAATCTGCCAACAGCAATTGGAAGAGGGAGCAGAGATCCACAGACTATCCTGTTCCCACCAGTTTCATGCCCTTTGCATCTTCAGATGGGCACAAGAGAGGGATTCCACCTGTCCCATCTGCCAGGAAAAGTTCCCTTGGTATATGACGGTAAGTGTCTTACATCTGTTTTTTTTTTCTCCCACATTTTAAAGGTGATTGTTTTTATTAGCTGGATAAAATGATATAAACGTATTTAGTTGATTCAGAATTTTACTTTTGGGAAACTCTTAATAAATGTAATTTCTCTCTTTTCACATACAGCGTACAATTGTCATAGAGAATTATGGAACCCTGAAGTTGATGATCCCTGGCTCACTCTGGACCAGCCGGGCCTCATTTTCCATTGGATTTGACAACAGAGAGCCAACTATACAAGGACTGCCAGGTAAAATATTAATACAATTTTTGTTGGGTTAGCGGGAAAAAAGCCTTCTGCTGTGTGAAGGAAGCTTGGGTTGGTTACAAAATGAAGAATAGCTTTGTAATCATTCAGCAGGAACCGGCCGACATTCGGTCAGTGTGTACAGCAGTCTGTCCTACAGATCATTAGACTGGCTTTTGTCGAAGGGACATTCTGGAAAACCAGCATCCAAAAGCCCTCACAGCCAATCAGCTGATCAGTGTATTCTGCCGGTGGGGGAGGTGGAGTCCCCATGTCAGAATACAATAGCACAGCGGGGGAGGTCGCCTCACCAATGTCGCTTGTGTTTGGTACGGCAATCTGTCAGGTTTTTTTTTTTTGTTATTCAACCTGCTGGGTTGAATTTAAAAAAAAAAATTGTAGTACCGGGGCATAATAATCATGTCTGCTGCTTTATTCAAATTGCAGATAATTGTCCTGTGTTTGTCCTGCCCTGGAGTTCCTTGCTCTAAACATCTGTAGCAGCAGTTACAGAGGGGGGTATATTCTCCATATTGGATACAAAATATATTTATTAACATACAGAAAATAATAGAAGGACATTCTGCCTGGACATTCTCCTGCTCCTGAGGATAATGTCCTAAGGTCGCCGCTGTGACTTTACACAAATGAAAAAAAGGTTAAAAGTAAAGAAATAAGATTTGGAATGTGTCTTTAGCATTAGACAGGAGGGAAGCATCTCCAAATTACTAAACATCATTGTTTTTGCAGGCCAAGATTCTCCCATACATCATATCAGAGAATCCAAAACTTTAATATGGGCCCGTTGGCCTGAAGAACAAGAGCTCCAGAGTTCCAGAAGCGTCCAGAACACTGACAGAAACAGCTCTACGGTGGACCAGAACCAGGCAGAACCGGGGAGTGCCCAGACTCCACCTCCTTGTAACCAGCACAGCGATGAGCTACCTGAATGCAGCGTCTGTTTACTGGAAATAGAAGAGGAAGACAAATCTTCTAGACTACCCTGTTCCCACCAATTCCACAATGACTGCATCACCAGGTGGATGGAACAGAGCAGAACATGTCCACTCTGCCGGGACGGGGTCAATCATCATATATGGGTAAGTGTCCTACATCTGTTAATCTTTTCTATCACTTATACTATTTCTGAGTGCAAGTGATTGTTTTTTAATATCTGGCAAATACATTTAGAAATGATTTTGTTCATTAAGAGCATTTTCTTTACGAAACCCTTTGATAAATCTAACTTTTCTTCTCTCACCTACAGTCCACGTTTGATCTACCAAATTATGGACGGATGGCCGTTATCATCCCTGGACTATTATCATCTCTACAGCCACCAGTTAGGATGGACTTTGATCGTGAAGCACTAACTTTACGAATTCATACACCCACCAGAGATGAATAAGGGAACAATTTCAGCAGCAGTAGGTAAGCCATGCCTGATAGAAGGATAGATTTCCCCCATTACAATAATTTTCTTTACAACTAATAAAATGATCACTTATTGAAAAATAGGGATCCTTATCCTTGTGTGATAGCTTTGTGAATAGAGCCTAATGACACTGAATTCCATTATAGTGAATGTAATCTATGAGGTTTGCTATAATGCAGGTCCTTGTTACAGAGCGATTAGATGGATAAAATCTATCAATAAATTGGTGAATCAGATAAATAAAGCCTTCTACTCTGTGAAGGAAGTTTGGGTAGTTACAAAATGAACATTAGCTTTGTATTTGCTCAGAATCATGTCTGCCAACTGATTTGGATTGTCTGCTTAGCTGCCAAAGGCTATAAAGCTCTTACAGGGCTAATTCACTAATATTTGATACCTCAATTGTTGGTAAATGGTGGAGGTACGGTGGAGGTACGAGTGAAGCTCGTTCCCCAGGAAGCAATAAAACCTAACAGAGGTTCTAAGCTTTCCCTGCTCTATGGAAAACAAAAAGAGAAAATATTTTCACTGTGACGGCAGAGGGTTACTTGGCTAATTCCGATTTGTGTCTTTTCTCCCAAAACTGCCTCCTTGACCACTGTTGGGTGACAGTGATTGTTTTGTTAGCTGGTATAATTATTTAGAACATTTCTTTTGCTGGTTATTTATACTTCTTTTATGAATCCTTAATACATGTTTCTTCTCTCCCCACAGATACAACTGCTGAATTAGTGTGTTTGTTGTGTTTGCAGTGTGTGTGTGTTTGCGGTGTGTGTGTGTGTGTTTGGTACGGGCAGCACAGTGGCATAGTGGTTAGCACTCATGCCTTGCAGCACTGGGTCCTTGGTTTCCTATTCCAACCAGGATATTACCTGCATGGAGTTTGCATGTTCTCCCTGTGCCTGAGGGGGTTTTTCGCCGGGCACTCCGGTTTCCTCCTACACCCAAAGACATGTTTAAAAGGTGTGGTGAATGATTAGAGTAGGGACTGGCCAGAGAGGGATTACTTTGACGCAGTTGGCCAGCTTAAACATACATTGCAATATGTGTGTGAACTAAAAATCCCTGTTCTTATGCAAAGTGTATTGGAAAGGGTGTATAGCAGTGTGCAGAGTGTTTATTCAGAATTTTCAGTGTTAACATGTGGTCACATCCCTTTATCACCTGAGATATCTATATATCTATATATAGGTATATATATCTATAGATATATATATATATATGCCATTTGGATTTGACCACAGGTTTATCTTATTTCTATTGAATAGTGCAGGCCAGTGACCAGACCTGAACCTGTAAGCTCTCCTACATCCAGGGCCAGCACCACCATAAGGCTTCTTAGGCAGTCACCTCAGGACACAATGATAGGAAAAGGGGGGTCAGTATATTTTTCTTGGAATTCAGATTTTTAACTGTGGTGCAGACATGTGTTTTTTAACACACTCCTGGCCGGAAGTGTGTGTACTTTTGTAAAGCCAACTGTCAGCTTTCAATGTGGAAGTGATACAAGCGACTTTGAAGCCGCCGATCACTTCCACAACTGCCAATCTGCCGCTCCCTCGTCATGTGGGAAAGGAAAGCAAGCTGGGACTTTATATGAGGCACGTCATGTCAAAATAGGATCAATACATGAAAAAAATTACAATGCAAGATTTATTGTTGCATATACAAGTTCATGTCACATTCTAAAGAGAAACATTATATCAAGTATATAGGTAGTCACATGACTTATGGCGGCCATATACGGTTCGAATTTCTAAAGAATTTTCTTTGGAAAATCGTATCAAAGAATTTTCATACGAATTTTGCACCATTAGTGGGCTGCAGCAAGGGCCAATTTTCGTGCAGCAATCAAATTTGAGGAATCGGACATGTTGGAAATTTTTAGAAAAACGAATGATTTTCTAATCAATGATGGGAGAATCGTGCGAGAAATGTAATAAGCAAAGAAAATTTATGAAGAGAAAAGAAGATTCCCAGCCACGAAAATTCTTTTCTGTAGCAACATGAGGTGAAATTGAAGGCTTGGTCGGCCGAATTTCGAAAATCAATGGTGGCATCATCGGATCACAAAAAAAACGAACTTTCTGATTTTGAAAAGGAAAATTTGTTCAAAATTCGACCATGTATGGCCTGCTTTACACTAAAAAATACTGCTCATAACATACAATACAATAGGTATAAACAATATACATGAACAAAATATTAATATGAAGAATATAACCAAATATCGCTTGACATCTGGTAGCACTCAACGCGTTTCTTGGCATTTCAGCCATTCATCAGGAGTGTAATGATGTAATAATACTATAAAGAAACATAGATATTGATAGTTAAAGATGTCCTCTGGAAAAAGAAGATTTCAGCAATATATATTTCAATGAAATAGGGACAATAGAATAAGTTAATAACTTACTGCATAGCCTCAAGGCTGGACCCGATGTCTGCACAGGAGAGAGGGGATACCGGGTGGGATATTTCCCCCAGGGCTGGGACGGGGAACCCCCCAAGGACCGGGGAAAGCAGACAAGGGACCGCAAGGTGGTCATAGCATGATCCAATGTGGTGTGTGTGCAGGTAACATGCATCGTGATCTGTGAGAAATAAGTGGGAGAATATCAATGATAAGGTGTTGGTTAGTGAAGGTGTGGAAGTATAAGAGTGTAAAAATGTCTCTATGTATTCTCACAGGGGGATAACATGAGAGTGAATGTGTGATGAAACCAAAATAAAATGTGCCAAAAAACAGAACTCACGGTAGAATGTAAATGGGGAAAGAAATAGTCCCACTGTGGTTCTTTACATGTTATGTGTAAGCCCGCTCAGGTCTACATGTGCTGTCATGTGATGTACACGTGATGAAGCAAGCAAATGAACCACCAAACATCCCAGGTCACCTTGTACTCCCCGTCCGAGGCGGGGCCCCATCAACGTCATACCTGATTGGCCATACAGCACGAGGGAGGCGGCATGAGAGAACCCCACTGCACACGACGGAGCCGCCATACAGCGTGCTCTCACCTGTCCCGCCCACAGCCACAGATGGTTCCGCTGTTCCACCTGCAGGCACTGCAAAGATGACGCTGGCAAGGGCGGCGGAAGCTCAACAAACATCCGTCCACTGAGCCCCCCTCCTGTGCCCAGACCAGGAAGTGACATGTATGACACGTCACCAGTGCTGTCATTCCTGGACCGGCGCTGTCATTCTCCGAGATTAGTGTCCAGGGGAGTGGCTGATGGAACATGATGTGTGTTCCATCAGCTGCAGTGGAGTACAGAGGAGACATCAAGGGTCTAATATAAGGTGACCAGATATTTAAAAATGAAATCCAGGGAAATATTTATTTATTTTTTAATTGGAAAACGGTAAACTATTTTATAACCATGTGCTATGTGTTTATGGAATGATTGTATATATACATTATTTCTCACATTTCGTCCTTGAGATTAAAAAAAAAAACAAGATACTTCTTAGAATTTTTTGGGATATGACTACCAAATGTTATGAACAGAAGACAGAGAAAAAACTTGGAGGGCGGGATGGGGCCCCAATATTCAAATCCAATCTGGGCAGGGGCGGCTCCAGACAATGTTTTTTTTGGGTGCTATGGTGGTGCTTGAGGTAAAAGTGAGGGTGCTAATGCGGCGCGCTACTGCACACCTGTGGGAGTGGCCAGCAAGTGGCGGTTTCTTCATGGCATACAATAGTGATCAGTATGTCCTGGCCTCTCTATACCAATAAAAAGCCCAAAAATGCAGCACAACCCTACACTTCCTTTATACAATTCTACACATGGACTTATAATTGCAATGGTAAAACCTATAAATGAATATCCAGTTCAAATCAACCAATGTATCACATTATAGTAGTGATTGTGTCACCCCCTCTGCAAAGATATTTTGAGAATTTGCAAAGCAAATAATGGTAAAACCCCTTACATACAAAAATAATAACAGAGACGCAAATCAACCTGTGTATTAGAACATAGTAGTGATGGTGTCACCCTCTCTGCAAAAGGTAAGAAATATCACAGAACTGCAATGTGTAAATAGTGGTGAAACCCCCTATATATAATAATAATAATAAAATGTACACTTGATGTACATATTTTACATTTTATTATTATCAGTAACAATAAGTGTAACTGATCCCAGCGCTCCAAGGATTTAAGAATGAAGCACTAGAGCAGCTATTATAAAAGTACAAAATATAAAAAAGAAATATGAATAAAAAAAGCAGCATTAACAGCGCTAGCAAAATATCCTAAGACATTCAGTGCAATATGATAGCATTCAGTGGGCTAAAAACGTCAAACACAAATGAATGAGTGACATAAAAGTATATGCAAAAGTCCTTAAATAAGTGTACAGTGCGATGTCCCATTTAAAGCATTCTTATCCTGAATACCATCACCGATCCACCATGTGAACACCCCTTTGGTGATGCACTCACCGCAATAAAGAGTCAACTAAGCCTGGTCTCTCCACAGGGATATAAGGTCAAGCTGGACGCTCTCTAAGTTCCAAAAGAAAAACTTTGCATGTCTGTGTAGGGGCGGAGCTCACTGTAGCTACTTCTGGCTGTGACACTCAGGAGGATATACGTAAAGGGCTCAGGAGGAGGCTACCTGTAGGGTGCAGGGTTCAGGAGGAGGCTACCTGTAGGGTGCAGGGTTCAGGAGGATGCAATGTGAAGGGTTCAGGAGGATGTTACGTACAGAGTGTATGATTCAGGAGCGCGTTTCGTAAAGAGTGATGGTCAGAGACTGCAGACATACTACAGGAGATGATCAGAGACTGCAGACATACTACAGGAGATGATCAGAGACTGCAGACATACTACAGGAGATGGTCACTGCGGATATTATACAGGAGACAATCAGAGACTGCAGATATTATACAGGAGACAATTAGAGACTGCAGATATTAGGCAGGAGAGGGTGAGAAAATACTCCACTGAAAAGCGAGCCATGCTTAGGTCACTTTTTAGAGGCATTTGACATGCAGTGAGGAGCTGATATTTCCTTACTGCCTGTTTAACCCCCTAAATACCGCTTGAAAGCACAGAGGACAAAGTACTGTTATAGGCTGAAAAAACAAAGCTCTTTGGCTGCAGTTAAGGAAAGGGGGGGAGAGAGAGAGGGAAGGAGGAGGGGGAGAGTCCGGTCACAGCGGCTTCAGGTGTACAATGTGGCTGTCGCTGCTCCATAAACTTCATATCCTATTCACACACAGCACAAGGGCTGCCGGAGTGTGGGCGGACACAGGGAGGGAGGGGCGAGAAGAAGCGGAGTCGATATCCCGCCTCTACCATTCATGTGGAAGGGGGGAGCTGTGCTGTCGGTGCTCTGTGAGAACAGAACACAGACACTCAGGCCTGTGACAGATGCAGCCATCTCTGTATTCACACAGAAGGTTGGCAACACTGATGGGGCATCCTACGTGGCGGCACTGTCCTGACACGCCCCAATGTGTGGCACCCGGGGAAGACCCCCCCCCCCCCGCTCCGCCTGTTGATATGCCACTGGCACTGCCCCTGAATCCGGGGACAAAAGGGGGGACAAATTTGGAGCGGGGACAGCCTGCCCAGTCCGGGGACTGTCCCGGAAACCGGGGATGTCTGGTCAGCCTAGTCTAATAGACCCCAGATGTCTCATAGAGAGCACCTGTCACATATATACTATCACATAATGGGCTAGTAGTCCCCTATGTGATTGCAAAAAAGTCACGTAAAAAGAAAAAAAAAGGAAAAAAAAAAGTTTTAAACAGTTAAGGAGATGAATTAAAAAAAAAAAACATTTTGGACCCCACACACACCCGCACAAAACACATGCATTGGGGCGCCTACGTACGAAGACAGCAATTACTCTACACATGTCACACATCACCGCACATGCTGGAGTGAGAGCAACAATGTTAGCACCAGAGCTCCTGCATAACTGCTTTTAAAGCATTGTCGATGAAAAAATACAGGGTACTGAAGTTTTTTGCTGGTTTACAAGCACACACAATTTTAAGGTTTGACATTTTTTGGTATTAATTTACTCGGTACAACCTCATCTTTTATATTTACCAAAATATTGTGTAATAAAATAAATTTATTTACCCAAAAATTTAATTTCCTGAGTTTTTTTTTTTTACTGATATTTTCTTATATATGGTGCATCATGGACTGCCGTCGTGGGGGGAAGGGGATGGTGGGGGGGGGGCAGCAAAATGCTTCTTTACCAGTGTAGACAAAAATCTCTGCACAGGCCCTGTGCAGCCACCACATCTAAGGACTGTTAAAGTGATTGTAAACAAACATGCCATACTTACCTGCTCTGTACAATGGTATTGCACAGAGTAGCCCCGATCCTCTACTTCTGGGGAGCCCCATGGCGCTCCTGGCTATTTTGCCCCCTTCCAAGTGTCCTGATAGCAAGCAACTTGCTACAGGGGGAACTCATGCAGGCTTGACCCAGAGCTGGGCTCTGTGTGTCCATTGACACACACAGTGCGGCTCAGACCCATCCCCTGCTCTCTCCTACCAGGTTTTGACTGACAGCAGCAGGAGCTGCCTCCATGTCCTGAGGAAGGAGAGAGAGGAGAGAAACGCTGCTCTCATGCACAGCGCTGGATTCAGATTGGGGGAGGGGCCCTGAACACAGAAGGTTATTCACCCTAATGCAGAGAATGCATTAAGGTATAAAACCTTCTGCCTTTATAACCGCTTTAAGTTGCAAAATAAAAAAAGGTTTGCTTTTGGGTTTAGATAAGCTTTAATATTACTAATAAGCAGTAAATAACTTCCCACTGATCGATGTAGTTACCAGCTAATGTGGAGCAATTCATCCTTACTATAGGGTTTTCTATAGAAGCAGTGAAGTTCCAAAGCTGGGTTCCCATTTGTGAGAATGTGTACAAAATCACGCATGTTCCTGCAACGCACAAAAAACATTTCTGCACACGGCAGTGTCATTAAATCTTAATTACACCCTAACATACCTTGCTAACTCACCTGGTTTTCATGTACCACAATGCATGGTAACAAAGTCAAAGTGATTCTAAAGGAAACTTTTTTTATTTAACCACCTACTTACTGGGTCATAGTAAAATGACGCCGGCAGGAACACTGTCTCTCCCTGGACAGGCGTCATATGACGTTCACCCGCTCTCACACGCCCCCGGGGCCGTGCAGTGCGGCAATCGGGGATGAGGTGTGTCCCTTTGGACATAGCCCATCCCTGATCAGTGTAAAGAGCAAGTAATATAGGCTCTTTACCACATGACCGGCTGTGTCCAATCACAGCCGGTCACATGCACTGTCTTCATGCACACCGCTCGTGTGCGCTCCCAGGGGCACGCAGAGCAACATGCTGACATCATGCTGACACAGCCCATCCCCGATCGGGGTAAATAGCCAATTAAATTGTCTCTTTACCACGTGACCAGATGTGTCCAATCACAGCCGGTCACAGAATGTAAACAAGCCACAGTAACTAGCTGTTACCGGGTTCTCCTTCTCGCACACCGATCGTGTGTGAGGAGGAGGTTGTGGTAACAGCTAGTTACCGCCTACAGTACATACCAATACACACTGATTTCTCCCAGTAGTAAAGAGGACCTGTCACCAGCCCATCTGAGTAACCAAGTACAGCCCATGCCTCATAGAATATACGTTGGGGTGTTTGCGTTCCAAAATGGGGTAATTTTGTGGGTAATTTCACTGTCCTGGTGCTCCAGGACCTTCAAAAGTGTGATAGGTTGTCAGGAAATTAGATATGTAATTTATACTCCTAGAACACCTGATGGTGCTCCCTGCATGTTGGACCTCTGTATGTGGCCAGGATGTGTAAAAGTCTCACACATGAGGTATCGCCATATTCGGGACGAGTAGCAGAATGTTTTTTGGGGTGTAATTTTTGCTATATACATGCATGTGTTAGAAATATCTTATTAATTGACAACTTTGTGTAAAAAAAATACATTTTCATTTTCTTTCCACATTTTCCAAAAACTTGTGAAAAAAAATGATATGTTCAAAAGATTTATTATGCCTCATAGAATATACATCGGGGTGTTTGCTTTCCAAAATTGGGTCATTTTGTGGGCATTTTCATTGTCCTGATGCTTCAGGGCCTTTAAAACTGTGATAGGTCGTTAGGAAATTATATGTGTATTTATGCTCCCAAAACGCCTGACGGTGCTCCCTGCATGTTGGGCCTCTATATGTGGCCAGGCTGTTAAAAAGTCTCACACATGTGGTATCGCCATACTCGGTAGGAGTATCAAAATATATTTTGTGGTGTCATTTGAAGTATGCATATACTGTGTGTGAGAAATAACTTGTTATTATGGCAATTTTGTGTAAAAAAATAAATAAAATTAATTTCCTAATCTTCCCAAGAATTGTGGGGAAAAAAATTACAACTTCAAAAAAGTCACCATGTCTCTTACTAAATACCTTGGACTGTCTACTTTCCAAAAAGGGGTGATTTGTACTTTCCTGACATTTCAGGGCCTCGAGAAATGAGATAGGCCGTCAGTGCATCAGGTGTGATCAATTTTCAATGACTGGCACCATAGATTGTAGACTTTATAACTTTCACACAGACTAAATAATATCCACTAATTTGGGTTATTTTTACCAAAGATATGTAGCAGTATAAATTTTGGCCTAAATTTTTTTTTTAAAAATTCTTATTTGCAAAGTTTTATAATAGAAACTAAAAAAAGTGTGTTTTTTTTTTTTTAAACGTTCGCTCTTTTTTCACTTTTATCGCAACAAATAAAAAACCCAGCTCTATTAGTGTGAAAAAAAAATAAAAAAAATTTGTTTGGGTGCGGTGCTGCATGACTGAGTAATTGGCATTCAAAGTGTGAGAGCACTGAAAGCAGAAAATTGGTCTGGGCAGAAAGGGGGTATAAGTGCCCTGTATAGAAAAGGTTAAAAAAGTAACGAACATGTTATACTTTTGCACAGAGTAGCCCTGATCCTCCTCTTCTCGGGCCCCCCACCAGCGCACAGAGAGCACGACTCAGCCCCGCCCCCCGCTCTTGCCTCCCTGGCTGTGATTGACAGCAGTTGGCTCTTGCTGCTGCATCTCAGCCAATCAGGCAGGAGAGACCTGGCAGAGCCTCGGGTCTCATGCATATCACTGGATCGAGATTGGGGTTAGGTAAGTATTGGGGGGGGGGCGCTGCACACTGAAGTTTTTATTTACCTTCATGCATAGAATGCATGAAGGTAAAAAACCTTCAGTCATTACAACCACTTTAAAAAAAAAAAAGGTCATGCGCATCCTTTTTGCGCATAGGGCAGCCCTTTGAAATTAATAGGCTGTCCTAAACGGGACATGCATAATCGGGCTCAGGTAGGTATGCAGGGAGGCTAATCACAGAAGGTTTTTTACTTTAATAAGAATGCATTAAAGTGATATTAAAGGCATTTTAAAAATAAAAAAAGAAACTTAACAAACATGTTATACTTACCTGCTCTGTGTAATGGTTTTACATAGAGCAGCCCAGATCCTCCTCTTCTCGGGTCCCCCGCCAGCACTCCTGGCCCCTCCCTCCTGCCAAATGCCCCCTGAGCAAGCAGCTTCGAATGGAGGCACCCAAGGAGGCACAGCCCCACCCTCTCTCTCTCTCCTCATTGGCCAATGGCTCCCGCTGCTGTCTCAGCCAATGAGGGAGAGTCCCCAGACAGCCAAGGCTCTCGTGCACATCACTGGATTCGCAATGGGGCTCAGGTATTAGGGGGGTGCTGCTGCACAGAGAACGTTTTTTACCTTCATGCATATAATGCATGAAGGTAAAAAACTGGAGCCTTTACAACCACTTTAACCTCTTCCTGCCCACGCTATAGCCGAAAGACGGTTACAGCGTGGGCCTAATTTGCTGGAAGTGTGTCCATGGACATCCTCCTGTGCATGAGCTGCCTGCGCGCCCTGTGATCAGCGAGTCAATGAGACTGGCCCCTTACCATGTGATCAGCTGTCAGCCAATGACAGCTGATCACATGACGTAAACAGAAGGTCGTAGAATGGCTTTTTTTTCCTCACTCTGACAGCGTATGGAGAAAAAAAAAAGCCGATTACCGGCTTCTGTCAGAGGGACATCAGTTCTGCAAAATGGACACCCACTGCTGCAAAACAGAGCCCACCAGTGCCACCTGCCAGTGCCCACCAGTGCCACCTACCAGTGCATATAAGTGCTGCCTATCAGTGCCCACCAGTGCCACCTATCAATGCCCACCAGTGCCACCTATCAGTGCATATAAGTGCTGCCTATCAGTGCCCACCAGTGCCACCTATCAATGCCCACCAGTGCCACCTATCAATGCCCATCAGTGCCACCTATCAGTGCTGCCTATCAGTGTCACCTACCAGTGCCTATCAGTGTCCACCAGTGCTACCTATCAGTGCCCTTGAGTGCTACCTATCAGAACCACCCATCAGTTCCCACCAGTGCCGCCTCATCAGTGCCCATCAGTGCCACCTATCAGTGCCCATCAGCACTCTCTCATCAATGCAGCCTCATCAGCGCACATCAATGAAGGAGAATTACCCTTTTGCAAAATTTTAGCTATGAAATGGTGTTTTTTTCACAATTTTCTGTCTTTTTTCGTTTTCCTTTTTTACCAAAAAATAAAAAACCCAGTAGTAATAAAATATCACCAAAAGAAAGCTCTATTTGTGTGGAAAAAAAAATGATAAAAATTTCATTTGGGTACATTGTTGCATGACCACGCAATTATCATTCAAAGAGTGACAGCGCTGAAAGCTAAAATTGGCCTGGGCAGAAAGGGGGTAAAAGTGCCCAGTAGGCAAGTGGTAATGAAAAAACCTCCTGCTGTTAGAACCACTTTAAATATAGCTGTTTGTAGATTAACCATTAGAGGAAGCAAACAGTCCATTCACAATCACTCTACTTTGCTTCTTAAAGCCCAACTCCACCTTTAAAATAAATAAATAATACAAAAAAAATGTTTATAAAGCATTAACACAACTCTGATGACATTACAAACATCAAACGGATCTTTTCTAATTGTTTGTTTTGCCTTTCTGTTGACTGAGGGCTCAAGCACCCCACCACCTAGGGCCATAGAATGGAACGTTTGGGTGTATTTCCCCTCCCGGGAGCCACAGGTGCTGCATACAGCTGCAGGATGTACACCGGTAACTGTGTAAACCTGTCCATTCATACAAACCTAAAACCCCCAAATACGGACTGCGTTCTGAGTTTTACATCTGTACGCATGTCAGACATCCCAACCCCAACTACGGGACTACCTGCTTGGAGTTTGCATGTTCTCCCTGTACCTGCGTGGGTTTCCTCCGGGTACTCCGGGTTCCTCGCACACAATCCAAAGACATGCTGGAAGGTTAATTGTCTTCTGTCTAAATTGGACCAAGTATTGGAGTTATAGGAGAAATCCCTCATAAGCAGAGAAAAATAGTTTCACCACATCCCTGGTAGATAAGGCAAAAAAACCCTGGAGGATGGGACTTTAAGAAGTGACTGAAAACATGAAAGTATAAAAATACACAACTTTATTACAGCAAACAAAAATATGAAAAAGAATTAAAAAGGTCATGTAGGTATACAAATCCATAAAAAGTTACTGAATGTAGATATATGTTGGTACACTCTTAATTTGACCCAACGTTTCTGGCTGAATGCCCTTCTTCAGGGGTTTATTCAAGCATATAGAGTAATATATCTAAAAACATATGTTATAAATATTAACCATCTCAATACAGTGCACTTTCAACCCCTTCCTGCCCAGGCCATTTTTCAGTTTTCAGCGCTGTCGCACTTTGAATGACAATTGTGCGGTCATACAACACTGTACCCAAATTAAATTTGTATTATTTTTCCCCCACAAATAGAGCTTTCTTTTAGTGGTATTTGATCACCTCTGCGTTTTTTATTTTTTGCGCTATAACTAAAAGAAGAGCGACAATTTTGAAAAAAACACAATATTTTTTACTTTTTGCTATAATAAATATATAATTTTTTTTTAAAACAAATGTTTTCCTCAGTTTAGGCTGATATGTATTCTTCTACATATTTTTGGTAAAAAAATTCGCAATAAGCTTATATTGATTGGTTTGCGCAAAAGTTATAGCGTCTACAAAATAGGGGATAGATGTATAGCATTTTTTTTTTTTTTTACTAGTAATGGCGGCGATCTGCGATGTTTATCGTGACTCCGATATTGCGGCGGACAAATCAGACACTTTTGACAAATATTTGGGACCATTCACATTTATACAGCGATTCGTGCTATAAAAATGCACTGATTACTGTATAGATGTGACTGGCAGGGAAGGGGTTAACACTAGGGGGTGATCGAGGGGTTAATTATGTTGCTAGGGAGTGTTTCTAACTGAAGGGGGAGGGGACTCACAAGGAGAGGAGACCGATCGGTGTTGCTCTGTACTGAGAACACACATCGGTCTCCTCTCCTCTCTGACAGGACGTGGATCTGTGTGTTGACACACACAGAACCACAGTCCTGCCGCGTTACCGGGTAATCGCGGCCGCTGGGCACACGCATCGTGTGCCCAGTGACATGGTGGGCGCGATTGCCGCTGGCGGCGCATGCGCCCCCTGGTGGGCAGGGAAGGCGAGGGCGTCATATGAAGCCCTCCCAGAACGAGAGCTGCGCCACCTGCCCGTCATATGACATCCGGCGGGCGGCAAGGGGTTAATGTATAGTTTAGTAAATACATATTAGGTTATATTTGAAAAATTATCACCACAGTGAAAAAGCATACATATAAAGCATCTTACATGACAGAAATCCAACTTGCCACTTCACATGACCACAGAGAAAATAATTGTACAGGTGTACAGCTGAGCAGATGTATTAGAAGTTTCTCCGAGCCCCACTCACCGATGTCACCAGCGAGGATCCCACTGAATCACACGCTCAGAGGAGACCCTACAGTCTAGATATACAAATTTATAAAAAAGTGTGGTTAGAGGAATATCTGCAGAAATGTGCATGAAGGGATATCTACTTATGAAGTAAAGGAAAATAGGAACACGTATAAACACCTACCAAGAATGGGGGTAGGAGGGGATATGGATGACTCAAGGGGTGTAGTGCACAAAACTGCTGTTAGGAAGAGGGGGGCCAAATTAGGTCCACTAATCCAAGAAGTATGCCTATGTAAATAGCAGGTAAAGGTATGAAGACAAATTAGTCTCACATACTGGGGGTGATAAAAAGGATTAAACAAAAAGAGAGAAATAAAATAGGAGCATATCCCACAATAAACATGTTAGCTACCTGTCAATAAAGATGGCCGAACCAGCTGTTCATATATGTAGATCCAGAGCCACAACAGCTGTGATAGGCTGATGCGGAAGTGGCTTTATATAGTGTGTAGGAAGGCGTTCGCGTGCGCGTGAAAGCACAGCGCTGACGTCACAGTGACCAAGGGGGCGAATGAATAAAGACCGTAATCACGCATGTGCATGCGCAATGGCATCGCAACGTTGTGATAAGGTCTTGAAGTAGAAGGCAATAACCGAGCATGCGCAAACAACGATCCCCTGCTTAGGGAGCGCAGGGCACCGATGCACCGACGCAGAAACACCACTGAACAGTGGGGCAAGGGCGGGCTCATCCAACGAGGAAATGGTAGAATGTGCCCCCCCTGCGCCGGGTGGAAGACAACGGGGAGCAGGGGAGGAGAAATTCAATAAAAATAATAACAATACTCATGTATCCTGTAAAATGGCAAGAAGACAACAAGGCAAACATGTAAAGGGGCAAAAAGGACACTAAAGTGGGACCATAGTCCAAAACACAAAAAATAAATAATAAAAAAGTAATATATCCAATCCCATTAGAGACATCTGAATACAGTTGTAAATGTATGTATATATATATATACACACAAAAGACTAAGTACATAACTGTAGGGAGAACATACGAGGCACCGAACCAATGTGATAATGGTGGAGAGTTACTCCTCCCACACCCCTGAGGAGAATCCCTCAAGAAAGGGCCAGTAGCTTATTATGTTGTTAAGACCTGGAGGTGTGGTGGCATTCAAATTACGTATCCAACATGATTCACGTTGTAGTAAGGTCCTGTTCCAATCCCCCCCACGGGGGTTTGGATGTACTCTATCCAGAATGAGAAAACTAATTGTAGGAAGTCTACCTCCATGGACCTCCCTAACATGTCGTCCTAGCAGTAGGTCTGGGCAAGACTTTTTTATGGTGGTGATATGTCTAGACGCTCTCTTATAGAATGGCTGTTTCGTCTTGCCTACATAAAATGAGCCACATTGACATAAAAGCATGTAGACAACGCCTATGGTCTTACAGTTGGCGTAATGAGGTTTAAAGTCCCTACCATTGGGTAATGTAATGTTGACACCAGTGTGCATATATTGGCACAAATTGCATCCACCGCAACGGAAAGTGCCAGGTCGTTTACAAGGGTCTGAACGAAATTCACCGGTGAATTTCGTTCAAGATCTCCCTACAGTTCTGTACTTAGTCTTTTGTGTGTATATATATACATACATTTACAACTGTATTCAGATGTCTCTAATGGGATTGGATATATTACTTTTTATTATTTATTTTGTTTTGTGTTTTGGACTATGGTCCCTCTTTAGTGTCCTTTTTGCCCCTTTTCCTGTTTATGACCAACTACATATTTGCCTTGTTGTCTTCTTGCCATTTCACAGGATACATGAGTATTGTTATTATTTTTATTGCATTTCTCCTCCCCTGCTCCCCGTTGTCTTCCACCCGGTGCAGGGGGGGGGCGCATTCTGACACTTCCAGTGGATGCACCTGCCCTTGCTCCACTGTTCAGTGGTTTTTCTGTGTTGGTGCTCATTCAGCGCAGGTCTCCGCACCACCTAGGTGCATAGGACAAGACCCTAAAAAATAGGGAACTTATGTACCCCCCAGTACACTGGGACTTTATAGGTGAACGGAACGATTACATTTAAAGTGGAGTTCCACCCACTTTTACAACTCTTCAGCATCCCTCACTAAACTGTGCACTGTAAACGAATTGGATTTTTTTTTTTCTCAGCACCTACTGTATATCTGCTGTATTCATTTTTCACTTCCTCCTCCCTGGCCGTGGCCCATCGCATTATTTCCTGTTTGCAATGCCTTCTGGAAAGGGGTGGTAACCTCCTCTGAAACTGCCGTTGCTATGGAAACCTGACCTGAAACCTATTACACTGCTTGTGCTGCACTGAGCATGTGCGAGATCTGCAAGGATGAGATCCAGGAAGAAATACAGTCTGGCTTCAGATGTCCACACTTAAGATGGCCACGGCCTGCTGTAAGTTTATAAAATAAAAGACTACTGCTATAAACTAACAAAACAAACCTTAGTTTACAGACTACCTTTACTAGAATACATTAAGCTTGTGTATTAGAGGGGTATTTTTATTTAAAAAGTACAATTTCGGCCGGAACACCACTTTAAGGACCAGCCTCGTTTTGGAATTTAGGTGTTTACATGTTTAAAACAGTTTTTTTTGCTAGAAAATTACTTTAAACCCCTAAACATTATATATGGGTTTTTTTTCTAACACCCTAGAGAATAAAATGGCAGTTGTTGCAATACTTTTTTTTGCACCGTATTTGCGCAGCGGTATTATAAGCACACTTTTTTTGGAAAAAATTCACTTTTTTGAATAAATAAAAAAGACAACAGTAAAGTTAGCCCATTTTTTTTATATTTTGAAATATAATGTTATGCCAAGTAAATTGATACCCAACATGTCACACTTTAAATTTGCACCCGCTCGTGGAATGGTGTCAAACTTTTACCCTCAAAAATCTCCATAGGCGACGTTTAAAAAATTCTACAGGTTGTATGTTTTGTGTTACAGAGGAGGTCTAGGGCTAGAATTATTGCTCTCACTCTACCGGTCGTGTCGATACCTCACATGTGTGGTTTGACCACCATTTTCATATGTGAGCGCTACTCGCGTATGCGTTCGCTTCTGTGCGCGAGCTCGTCGGGACGGGGGGTTTTTAAAAACATTTTTTGAATTTTTATTATTTATTTTACATTATTTTATTTATTTTTACAGTGTTTAAAAAAAAAAATTGTGTCACTTTTATTCCTATTACAAGGAATGTAAAAATCCCTTGTAATAGAAAAAAGCATGACAGCACCTCTTCAAAAAGTCAAAAAGACCTCAGATCTCATATTTACACTAAAATGCAATAAAAAAAAAAAAGTCATTTAAAAAAATGACATTGAAAAAAATATGCCCCGTTTTGACGTCACTTCCGCCCAGCAGTGTCATGGAGAAGAGTGGGCGCCATCTTAGCCTCACTCGTCTCCAGGCACAGCACAGAGAAGGACGCGATCGACTCCGCCGCTACCAACGGCTCCGGTAAGCGGCGGAGGGCACCGGATTGCGGCGGGGGGGCCCCTCTCCCACCACCGATAAAAGTGATCTCGCGGCGAATCCGCCGCAGGGACCACTTTTATCAGAGAGCCGGCCACCGCAGGAAAACGAGGATACCGGGGTTATGGCAGCTGACTGCTGCTATAGCAATGATATCCCCCTTCAAAGTTTGGACGTACATCGGCGTGCAGCGGTCCGGAAGTGGTTAAAGGATAAGTTCACCTTTTGTAACATGTTACTGTACATGTTGCACCCCTATTCAGGCTGTAACATGTTACAGGTGCACTGGCCCCCGCTCCCCCTCCCCCGAACCCCCAGGTCTGACAGCTAGCGGGGGATTTTCTCCCTCCTGCTAGTTGTCACAATCTGTAAAAAACGCAACCCTGCTGGGCATCCATTTAGCAGCCTTTGCGTCTGTCGGCTTGTCGTTCTCAATGAACTACCACAACGCTGTTGAGCGCTGTGATAGTTCATTAAGTTTTCCTGTCAGTGTAACTGCCTGGCTGTATCGAAGGTACGACCAGACAGATGCACAGACAGTCTCCAGGACCATTGCATTACGCCCACGATCTGCTGATCATGGGTGCAATGCTCTACAGGTCCATTATAAAAAAAAAATAATAAATGCATATTTTTTTACCTGCAAAAAAAATGTGCATTTATTATTTTTTTTGTAAAGGTGAACTTATCCTTTTTTAGGCTTTTTTTCCCCCTCTGTTTTCACCTGGCGGAGAATGGGGCAGATTTGGACAGCCGCATTGTCAGTCATTGAACTTTTAACTGTGTTCTTGCTGTAGAGACTTTTCAAAATCAAATGCTATCTGGGGCTCTATTAGAGCTGCACAATTAATCGTTAAAAAATTGTGATCTCGATTCAACACCCCTGACGATCTCTATTGCAGAGTTTGCTGATTCTTTCATGCAACAAGTGGAGAGACTTATCTGCTCACTCAGCTGTCAAAAGAAAACATCCGACAGTCTGCCAAGTTTTAACTTGAAACATTTTAACTAACTATTCCTTCTTAGATCAAAGGGATGTAAACTTCTGTGTGAAAAAAAAAAAATCCAGGCAGTCAACGTGTAAATGCAGGAAGTTTAAACACTTAAAGTCTAAATCTTTTTCTGACACTTGTTTCTTCAGTTAAAATCAATATTTTTTGCTAGAAAATTACTTGAAACCCCCAAACATTATATATATTTTAGCAGAGACCCTAGGGAATAAAATGTCAATTGCTGCAATATTTTATGTCACATTGTATTTGCCCAGTGGTCTTTCAAACGCAATTCTTTTGGAAAAAATACACTTCAATGAATAATAAAAAAAAAAAACAGTAACGTTAGGCCAATTTTTTTTGGTTTTATTGTGAAAGATGATGTTATGCCATGAGAATCGTGAGAGAATCAAAATCTGTCATCTAAGCAAAAAAAATCGTGATTCTCATTTTAGCCAGAATCGTGCAGCTCTAGGCTCTGTAGAAAAGGTTTCTCTTCCCTTCCTGTTCTGTCTGACACTTTTCACCTGGACAGGAAGTTTACAGGGAATGTTCCTCCTAAATGCAAGAGCGGCAATACAATCTTGGCATGTTCTAAACTATGCAGGAGCATCTATACAACTTAGAACTATAGGAATCAAATGATGGGGGTATAGGATTGGATCTCGATCTCCGGGTAATAAAATAAAAATGTCAATAAATTTGAAATATCTCAGTGTCTAAAATTGATGTCAAACTGATGCCATTAATGCAGTCTAAAAGCCATCAATACAGACCCTTGACTCCATGGTTGCATTACTTGTGTAGCACCCTCTAGTTAGGTAGGTGCTAGAGTGAGGATTTTTCTAGCAGAGTAAGAAAATTTAGGCAGGCCTAGCTGGTGGCTAGGCCTGTTTGTTTTCATTCTGGGCTGGCAGTGGCTCGGGGCAGGGCTGGGTGACTTACAGGTAGTATCACTGTCACCTCGCTCTTCTTTCTAGAAGGTGCTAGAAAGGAAGAAGGAGAGGAGAGGTGGAGCTGCCTGGGGTATTCTAAGGAGCATTGACCAATCCCCAACTTGGATTGGCAGGGGGCAGACCTCCTTAAATACCCAGGCTCAGCCAAGGTGGAGAGGAGTTGTCGGGGAGGAAGAGCTGGAGTGAGAGAGTGTGGAGGCTGTCGGGACCCACGGGGAGCTCCCCAGTCTGGGGGGGGGTGTGACCCAGGGTCAGAGCTCGGGTGCATCCAGGAAAAGAGAAGAGATCATGGAGGAGAGGCACATGAGAGAGCAAGGAGAGGATAGCGAGAGAGAACACCGCTAAAAGGCTACAGGGAGAACAACTGGTCACAGCCAGAAAGGCTGGTGAGTAAAGCATAGTCAGCAGGACTGGGGAGGCATGCCTGAGAGAACTGGGAGATTGTAGTTTGAGATGAGTGCAGAACCAGAAGAGAGGACTATGGGAAAGGCAGTGGAGAGAGGTCAATGCAGTCAGGCTGACTGGCAGTGCCTGAAGAGAGCTATCTGGGATTGGTAGCTGAATACAGGACAGTTAGCACCGGACCTATTTCTACACCACAGGTGCCTGTGCCCACGGTCCCTGCCCGCAAAAAGCAGTTTACTGAGGCCTGGCTGAATTAGTGTCAGGTCTAACCACGCTGTGCTACCTAGTCTGGAGGAGTAACCGTCTGCAGCAAGGGAAGTGCTGGTGGAGTAACAGTCTGCAGAAAGTGAAGTGCTGGAGGAATAACGTTATGCAGCAAGTGAAGTGCTGGAGGAGTGAAGGAAAAGAGGTCTTAAGCAAGAGTTTGTGCTGGAGAGAAGACTGGAGTGTATATACTGGAGTGTATATAGAAGTACCAACACAAGTTGCACTGAATTTCCTGGGCATCCCATAATTTCCCATTTCCCATCCAAGTTCAATCCCTTCAATAAAAAAACAAAAAAACAAAGCTTGTGGACTGTTCTATGTCTCTGAGTGCCTGAGAGATGGATGCCGGGCTGGGCAGGGTGACAGGGGAACCACTACATTCAGCAACCCCTACGGGGGGCATGGCTACACTTCTTGTAGTTGGTTTATGTATTTGTGACTTGCTGTTTTCATATACATAAATATGTTAAAATCCTTATAGTTTTCTTTTAACTGTACTGTTCCTAGCTATCCATATGTTAATCACTTGCCGACCGCCTCACGCCTATATACGTGAGCAGAGCGGCACGGGCAGGCAAAATCACGTACCTGAAACGTGATTGCCTTCCCGTGGGTGGGGGGTCCGATCGGACCCCCCCCGGTGCCAGCTGCGGTTGGTATTTGGTTGGGAGCGATGAGAGACGAGGGGGAGGCCATCCGATCGTGGCCCCCCCCCCTCGCGATCGCTCCCAGCCAATGAGAAACATCCCCTGCCTCTGTATAGTACACAGAGGCAGAGGATGTGATGTCATCTCTCCTCGGCTGGCCAGTTTCCGTTCCAGCGCCGAGGAGAGATGACATGTAAGTGCACCAAACACACACACACAACACAGTAGAACATGCCAGGCATACCTTACACCCCGATCCCCCCCCGATCGCCCCCCGATCCCCCCCCAATCACCCCCCCCTGTCACAAACTGACACCAAGCAGGTTTTTTTTTTTTTTTTTCCCTGATTACTGCATAGTGTCAGTTTGTGACAGTTAGCAGTGGTAGGACAGTGAGTGTTACCCCCCTGTAGGTCTAGGGTACCCCCCTTACCCCCCCTAATAAAGTTTTAACCCCTTGATCACCCCCCCTCACCAGTGTCGCTAAGCGATCATTTTTCTGATCGCTGTATTAGTGTCGCTGGTGACGCTAGTTAGGAATGTAAATATTTAGGTTCGCCGTCAGTGTTTTATAGCGACAGGGACCCCCATATACTACCTAATAAATGTTTTAACCCCTTGATTGCCCCCTAGTTAACCCTTTCACCACTGATCACCATATAACCGTTACGGGTGATGCTGGTTAGTTCGTTTATTTTTTATAGTGTCAGGGCACCCGCCGTTTATTACCGAATAAAGGTTTAGCCCCCTGTAGGTCTAGGGTACCCCCCTTACCCCCCCTAATAAAGTTTTAACCCCTTGATCACCCCCTGTCGCCAGTGTCGCTAAGCGATCACTTTTCTGATCGCTGTATTAGTGTCGCTGGTGACGCTAGTTAGGGACGTAAATATTTAGGTTCGCCGTCAGTGTTTTATAGCGACAGGGACCCCCATATACTACCTAATAAATGTTTTAACCCCTTGATGGCCCCCTAGTTAACCCTTTCACCACTGATCACCGTATAACCGTTACGGGTGACGCTGGTTAGTTCGTTTATTTTTTATAGTGTCAGGGCACCCGCCGTTTATTACCGAAAAAAGGTTTAGCCCCCTGATCGCCCGGCGGTGATATGCGTCGCCCTAGGCAGCGTCAGATCAGCGCCAGTACCGCGAACACCCACGCACGCACCGTACACGCACCGTACACCTCCCTTAGTGGTATAGTATCTGAACGCATCAATATCTGATCTGATCAGATCTATACTAGCGTCCCCAGCAGTTTAGGGTTCCCAAAAACGCAGTGTTAGCGGGATCAGCCCAGATACCTGCTAGCACCTGCGTTTTGCCCCTCCGCCCGGCCCAGCCCAGTCCAGCCCACCCAAGTGCAGTATCGATCGATCACTGTCACTTTTTTTTGTAGCGTTTTGGTGAACTGGCAAGCACCAGCGGCCTAGTACACCCCGGTCGTAGTCAAACCAGCACTGCAGTAACACTTGGTGACGTGGCGAGTCCCATAAGTGCAGTTCAAGCTGGTGAGGTGGCAAGCACAAGTAGTGTCCCGCTGCCACCAAAAAGACAAACACAGGCCCATCGTGCCCATAGTGCCCTTCCTGCTGCATTCGCCAATCCTAATTGGGAACCCACCGCTTCTGCAGCGCCCGTACTTCCCCCATTCACATCCCCAACCAAATGTAGTCGGCTGCATGAGAGGCATTTTTATGTCCTCCCGAGTACCCCTACCCAACGAACCCCCCCAAAAAAGATGTTGTGTCTGCAGCAAGCGCGGATATAGACGTGACGCCCACTATTATTGTCCCTCCTGTCCTGACAATCCTGGTCTTTGCATTGGTGAATGTTTTGAACGCTACCATTCACTAGGTGAGTATTAGCGTAGGGTACAGCATTCCACAGACTAGGCACACTTTCACAGGGTCTCCCAAGATGCCATCGCATTTTGAGAGACCCGAACCTGGAACCGGTTACAGTTATAAAAGTTACAGTTACAAAAAAAAAGTGTAAAAAAAAAAAAACACAAACAAAAATTTAAAAAAATAGTTGTCGTTTTATTGTTCTCTCTCTCTCTATTCTCTCTCTATTGTTCTGCTCTTTTTTACTGTATTCTATTCTGCAATGTTTTATTGTTATTATGTTTTATCATGTTTGCTTTTCAGGTATGCAATTTTTTATACTTTACCGTTTACTGTGCTTTATTGTTAACCATTTTTTTGTCTTCAGGTACGCCATTCACGACTTTGAGTGGTTATACCAGAATGATGCCTGCAGTATTAGGTATCATCTTGGTATCATTCTTTTTAGCCAGCGGTCGGCTTTCATGTAAAAGCAATCCTAGTGGCTAATTAGCCTCTAGACTGCTTTTACAAGCCGTGGGAGGGAATGCCCCCCCCCCACCGTCTTCCGTGTTTTTCTCTGGCTCTCCTGTCTCAACAGGGAACCTGAGAATGCAGCCGGTGATTCAACCAGCTGACCATAGAGCTGATCAGAGACCAGAGTGGCTCCAAACATCTCTATGGCCTAAGAAACCGGAAGCTACGAGCATTTTATGACTTAGATTTCGCCGGATGTAAATAGCGCCATTGGGAAATTGGGGAAGCATTTTATCACACCGATCTTGGTGTGGTCAGATGCTTTGAGGGCAGAGGAGAGATCTAGGGTCTAATAGACCCCAATTTTTTCAAAAAAGAGTACCTGTCACTACCTATTGCTATCATAGGGGATATTTACATTCCCTGAGATAACAATAAAAATGATTTAAAAAAAAAAAATGAAAGGAACAGTTTAAAAATAAGATAAAAAAGCAAAAAAATAATAAAGAAAAAAAATAAAATAAAAAAAAGCACCCCTGTCCCCCCTGCTCTCGCGCTAAGGCGAACGCAAGCAGCGGTCTGGCGTCAAATGTAAACAGCAATTGCACCACGCATGTGAGGTATCACCGCGAAGGTCAGATTGAGGGCAGTAATTTTAGCAGTAGACCTCCTCTGTAAATCTAAAGTGGTAACCTGTAAAAGCTTTTAAAGGCTTTTAAAAATGTATTAATTTTGTTGCCACTGCACGTTTGTGCGCAATTTTAAAGCATGTCACGTTTGGTATCCATGTACTCGGCCTAAGATCATCTTTTTTTTTTATCAAACATTTGGGCAATATAGTGTGTTTTAGTGCATTAAAATTTAAAAAAGTGTGTTTTTTCCCCAAAAAATGCGTTTGAAAATCGCTGCGCAAATACTGTGTGAAAAAAAAAAAATGAAACACCCACCATTTTAATCTGTAGGGTATTTGCTTTAAAATAATATATAATGTTTGGGGGTTCAAAGTAATTTTCTTGCAAAAAAAAATAATTTTTTCATGTAATCAAAAAGTGTCAGAAAGGGCTTTGTCTTCAAGTGGTTAGAAGAGTGGGTGATGTGTGACATAAGCTTCTAAATGTTGTGCATAAAATGCCAGGACAGTTCAAACCCCCCCCCCCCAAATGACCCCATTTTGGAAAGTAGACACCCCAAGCTATTTGCTGAGAGGCATGTCGAGTCCATGGAATATTTTATATTGTGACACAAGTAGCGGGAAAGAGACAATTTTTTTTTTTTTTTTTTTTTTTTGCACAAAGTTGTCACTAAATGTTATATTGCTCAAACATGCCATGGGAATATGTGAATTTACACCCCAAAATACATTCTGCTGCTTCTCCTGAGTACGGGGATACCACATGTGTGGGACTTTTTGGGAGCCTAGCCGCGCAGGGACCCCGAAAACCAAGCACCGCCTTCAGGCTTTCTAAGGCCGTAAATTTTTGATTTCACTCTTCACTGCCTATCACAGTTTCGGAGGCCATGGAATGCCCAGGTGGCACAACCCCCCCCCAAATTACCCCATTTTGGAAAGTAGACACCCCAAGCTATTTGCTGAGAGGTTTAGTGAGTATTTTGCAGACCTCACTTTTTGTCACAAAGTTTTGAAAATTGAAAAAAGAAAAAAAAAATTTTTTTTTCTGGTATTTCTTCATTTTCAAAAACAAATGAGAGCTGCAAAATACTCACCATGCCTCTCAGCAAATACCTTGGCGTGTCTACTTTCCAAAATGGGGTCATTTGGGGGGGGGGGTTGTGCCATCTTGGCATTTTATGGCCTTCAAAACTGTGATAGGTAGTGAGGAGTAAAATCAAAAATGTATGCCCTTAGAAATCCTGAAGGTGGTGCTGGGTTTTCGGGGCCCCGTACGCGGCTAGGCTCCCAAAAAGTGCCACACATGTGGTATCCCCGTACTCAGGAGAAGCAGCTGAATGTATTTTGGGGTGCAATTCCACATATGCCCATGGCCTGTGTGAGCAATATATCATTTAGTGACAACTTTTTGTAAATTTTTTTTGTCATTATTCAATCACTTGGGACAAAAAAAATAAATATTCAATGGGCTCAACATGCCTCTCAGCAATTTCCTTGGGGTGTCTACTTTCCAAAATGGGGTCATTTGGGGGGGTTTTGTACTGCCCTGCCCTTTTAGCACCTCAAGAAATGACATAGGCAGTCATAAACTAAAAGCTGTGTAAATTCCAGAAAATGTACCCTAGTTTGTAGACGCTATAACTTTTGCGCAAACCAATAAATATACGCTTATTGACATTTTTTTTTACCAAAGACATGTGGCCGAATACATTTTGGCCTAAATGTATGACTAAAATTGAGTTTATTGGATTTTTTTTATAACAAAAAGTAGAAAATATCATTTTTTTTCAAAATTTTCAGTCTTTTTCCGTTTATAGCGCAAAAAATAAAAACGGCAGAGGTGATCAAATACCATCAAAAGAAAGCTCTATTTGTGGGAAGAAAAGGACGCAAATTTCGTTTGGGTAGAGCATTGCATGACCGCGCAATTAGCAGTTAAAGCGACGCAGTGCCGAATTGTAAAAAGTGCTCTGGTCAGGAAGGGGGTAAATCCTTCCGGGGCTGAAGTGGTTAAGTAAAGCCAAGCTATTGACATCTTCTAACAAGTCATGCTGTTTTCTAACAGGACTGGTGATGATGATGATTTGGACCATCTGTCGAAGAAGTTATGGGGACATATTGGGCAATCCATTAGGGTCTGTATCTGTGAAAAGGTTAAGAACCCCCTGACCCAAACTATTCTCACCCTTCTATAAGGTGTGTGTTTAATACTGCCTGTCTATCTTGGGCGAACGTCCCCTTATTTCTGTTTTGTCTGACACCAATTAAAAAGACAAAGAAGTCTCCCAAATGCCTAAACAGACAGCAAAAAAAAAAAAGCTTCTTAACCCTCCAAACTCTCTAAAACAAGAAATTAGTTTTGGCTCGAATTGGACTTCATCTCTACATTTTTCTGCTTGGCATTCAGAGAGAGGCAAAGTGATGTTGAAATTTTACATTTTTGTTTTGTTATTTCACTTCATTAAAATCTTAATTCATACCATGACATTTTTTTTCCTCTTCCCAAAACTCCAGACTTGATCAGCTTCAACAGCTTTTTGTGAAGTGGAGAAAGGGGGTGCAGACTATGCCAAGAAGATAAATTTCTACCTCCTACCATGAAAAGCTGGCCTGTCCCCATATGATGGAAAATTTGCATAACTGTTTGTTAACCTTCCTAAAAAAAGATGCTTGTAATTCTCATCACATACATATACACTGCACATTCCCAGCTTGATTTAAGGAGCCAAAATGTTTTTTTTTTTTTTTTTTATAAAGAATACTCAGACTGTGCTTCTAGGTAGAGCATATGAAAGGATCAACCCACATTCTGCAAAAAATGGTGTATATTTAATAAAGCCAACTAAATACATTACTACAAATGCGCCCAATTATATAGGGCAATGTGGAATTACTAATGTCTGTTTGATAGGCAGGCTTTGTGAAGCTGTAAACAATTATGACTTCTGCAATGCTTTTAGCAGTAACTAATAATCTTATAAAGTGCCAGGTTGGTAATTTTTTTTCTTCAAAAATCGCATCTTTAAAAGCATTTGTAAATTGGATTTCTACCAGGGATGTTTCCCAAAAATCTGCTAAAATTATGAAATTCATGTGTTGATCTTATATTAAAGCATAATATATATATATATTATTGTAATCTTATTTATTTCTTTAATAAACCTGTTTTAAGAGAAACACAGGAACCATTAGATGCCCATATCTGTATACTTGTTCTGCGTTCAAATTACTGAAGAAAGTAGGTCAGCTTGAAAGCCAGGCAACTAGAATTGTCAACAATGGCATTCTACGAGTTTCTATGATGAAAGGTTAAGGGCTAAAGACACTGTCACCTTGCCTTTGCAAGGCAAAGTGACAGTATTTCTGCAAAGGGCATCCCAGGACCCCTACATACCCACATTGCCAGCACTATGTTCCAGCACCTCTGCTGACGGCAAGAATTCCTGACACTTTTGGGTATGGGGAAACATGTGACTTGCCCTGCTGAGATGGTTTCCAGACTCAGAAACCAATCGCTAGGCCCAGGCACTGTCACACTACTGAAGTAGTTATGTCTAGATCATGACGCAGCCGATTTTCCCGTTGCTGCTCAGCAACTGTCGCAAAGCTACTTGATGGGGAGAGTTGTTGTTGCCCGCAAAATGCGTTCTATGTTTTTTTAAACACATATTCACCAACAATTGAAATTCTTCTACTTC